>CM076578.1:1124745471-1125033017 GCA_034641835.2 Pinus albicaulis | reverse complement strand
ATTATGTTATCATGATTAAGTGATTATAATTTTTCCATTCTTTGTTTTCCTCTTTTTATATATTACATGCATGAAAATAAGAACTTAATAAATCCAAAATTCTAAGGAAAATAACTCTCATAGTATATATTTCAAATGTAATTATAATTTTATCACATATTTTGTGACAAACTATCCAATGGAAAATCAACAATAGTTTACACCAGAGAAGGTTTATTTAGGTATTTTATGGAAAGTTGCAAGTGATCCATAAACTGTTATGGATAATCTAGTGGACAATCCATTGCAGCAAATCTACTAAAATATATTAGAAAATCTAGAATCTACACTATGAGGGTTTATTTCCCCTTAGATTATGGATTTTTTTATTACTATTTATTTTGTATGCATGTGAATTATAATATGTAGTAAATAGAGAAAAATGAAATAAAAACACACAAACCACAATTGAAACAATATATATCTTACTAAACCCTTTCTGTAGAAAACCTAACTCAAAGGTGAGGTCACTCTACTCACTTTCCCTTAAGAGAAAATTTATGCAAGTACAAAGAAGTAAGGCCTATGGCCCATGGACAAATACAATACAAAATACTCTTTTTGTGCTCTCTCCCTATGCCTCTCGGCTACCATGCTCATTTATGGAACAAAATGCACTAAAAATTAATATAACTCATTTTCCTTCTAATGTCTTAGTTATAATGCAACCCAATAGCCTATTAGTGGTTATGTTTGACTCCAACTCTTAGCTAGAGGTACAACTTGGAATATTCTAGAGTATTCTTCATCATGATTGCAAGGTTATCCAATTTTCCATGAGTAATGGAAACTGAAATGGTATCCTCTTGAATTATGGTGGTCAAAACAGGAAGGTCAATTATGATTGGAGCAATTATTGTACTACTGGAAATATCCATGTGTGTCGAATAGAAAAAATGGTGATGCACTTAAGAATAAAATTTTTACTGAAAAAACATCATTTTATGCCTCAAACTTTTCCTAGAAGGTTTGAGACCCCAATTTACCAAATTGGGCCATTGTTCTAAAGATGGTCATGTGAGAAACCCGTGCCAAATACTCTATAGAAGGTAGGAACTTTTCCTCTTCCTAATCTAAGATGGAATGATCATAGAGTTTTATATTATCTACATCCACCACTCATAAATTTGCATGTATGGAGGTATATTCAGCCTATGGGAAGTATCTCCAACATCTTCTAGTATCTCAAAGGGACCATATTGTATATCCTTGATTTTCTTAGAAAGATATTGTATCCTCTCGTTTGTGCTCAACCTAGTGTTCCTAAATTGAGTTCATTAATTGTCAAGCAGGGTTAGTAAACTGCTAAAGTGTGGTGCACTATATGTGCCTAGGCATTTGTTTCTCACTACGTTGTGTTTAGTGTTTTATGATGTTTTTTGTTTTATGGTTTTATGTTTGAAAAAGGAAAGAACTAAGTGCTGGTGAAAAGAAGCTATTGGTTATTTAAAACAGAACAAAGCCTAAACTATGGATGACAAACAACAAATGCAAAGCTTGATAATGACTTCATTGCAAGGAAATAAATCACAACATGAGCTTGAAATTATCCAATTCATTCATTAAAGATGTGTTGGAAGAGCTTGAGAAATGGACAAGTTAAGTGTAAATGAAGTTCTCCTAAATAAAAAATCAACTCACAATATTACAAAATGATTATTTGTAACACAGTAAGGTTTCTATTCTAGATTAACCTATGATTTTGAAGTTACCCTATTCTGCAACTTGAATTATCACTTCTAGGCCTTATTCATAAGTTTTGAGATTTTCTAAAATGATTCTTGGGGAAAAGGCTATAAGTGAGTTTGTAAAAGATTTGCAAAGTGATCAAAGCCTTAAACTGGTATTACTGACCCCTGTTCATGTGATGATGTATCAATATAGATTCAAAACAAAAGTAAGTTTGTAAATAATGAAGGCCGAGAGACTAATTTTGACAACTAATACTACTTGAAATACAATGGATAACCTAGGCTAGAAAGTGGTCTATCAATCTTAAAAGACAGTGACTACAACTTAAACTAGAATGCCATTAATCTTTTCTTGAAACAAAATGAACTGAGACTGAACTAGAGTGCTTCTAATCTACTTGAAGTACAGTGAACAGAGTTAAAATAAAGTGTCATTATCAAACTAGAAATGTAGTGACAGAGCTGAACTAAATGCAATCAACCTCCGGAGTGCTCTAACTAAATTAACATGCAACTAGTCTATGGAATTCTACAGCCCATCTCGTTCAATAGGAATGATATTTTGGAAGAGTTTGTAAAACAAGTTTGGTTGTATTATTCAATGCAATTGAACATAAACATAAGATTGAAAGCAAATACAACTAGAATCTAAGACACCACAGCTGTTTCTTATTCATTGTTAATGATGTTTTGGAAGAGTTTGTAGGAGTAAGACCGGTTGTGACAATTAGTGTAAACAAGCATAAATCATAAAATTCGAAAGGAAATGCAACTAAAACCTACAATACCACAGCTATTCCTTATTCATCGTGATGATATTTTGGAAGAGTTTATAAGAGTAAGTCTAGCTGTGATAATTAATGTAAACAAGCATGAACATAAACTTCAGAAACTTGCCTAAGCTAGAAATGAAAACGAGACTAAAATACTTATCTAAACCGTATAAACAAGGCTACTCAGGTAGCAGGGGCCCTCTACCACCAGAGTAGCACTAAATCTACTTCAAGATTGACTCAACGCTTTCAAGGAATTGATGCTTCTTTCATTAAAGAGAAATTACTTCAAAAACAGAGTGTTTTTGGACTTCTAAAATCTAGCAATCAAATACAAAATCTAACCTTGTCCCTCGGTTTCCCGAGCCATATTTGTAACAAAATTACATAACTATCTTGAGATAACCTAGGGATAATTGTCTTTCCAAATAAAAACCAAACTAGGACTCTGATGGTGGTCACGTAATACAATTAAGGACATCTGGACTGTCCTTGTCCTATTAGGAGTCTCTCTCCTAGTTTGAGTTCCCACGTACATAACCGCCTACAGAATTCCGTTCAAACTTCGTGGAGAGCAACAAATGATGAGGGAATGATGTGGAATACGACCATATGTGTTTTCCTCTGAGATGACACCTGGAACCTGCGTAGACATAAAGACAGCTGCAGAATCGGCCACTAGCTACAGAATGTCTGCATTCTGCAGCTAGATCTAGTTCAAAAGTACTACAATGACAAAATCATAAAAACATAGCAAGTTAGTCATGATATATATTCTTAAAGCAATTTTAACTAATTCTACTGATCATTTGAGCCTGTGATTAATAATGGACAAAGGAAATGGAGTGGAATGTGGTGGAAGAAATAACATCTTTGGAGCTCAACATACCCCCACTGCTAGATTCTTGCATGTCCTCATGCAACTATTCCATGAACTCTGAGACCTCTGCAAGGACATCCAACCCTCTTCTTCTACTTTGCCTGGCATTCAAAGGCCTTCTAGGCTTCCTTATGACTAACTTGAATCTCAAATTTGTGAGTGCCCTGGTTAACTTTTTATTTCTCTTCTTCAATTTTTCACTGGCCTTGTGTAACTTTTGCATTTGTAGAGACAGAGTTGAATTCATATCAGTTTTCAGTTTAACTTGCTCTCTCAAAATTTCATTCTCATTCTTGATATGTCTGTTGAGTATTTCTAACTCATATTTATCCCTCCTTAGGATATCAACTGTAGATTTTGGTGGACTAGGAGTTCTGTCTCTTCCTTCTGAAGCTCTTTTCTCTAATGTTTCAACATAGTTGTAAATTTCTTGTTGTGCAGGGTCTATTTTAGGAGCTCCTTCATCAAAATCCTCCTCAGTAGGTGTTTCTTCATCCTCTATGTTTATGACTCCAGTTTGTTTAACCTTTGTTTTCTTTAGTATCCCTCTAAGTCTGTGGCTCCTTCTCGGTTGAGATGGCCCTTCTCCTTTCTCTCTGGCAAATTTTCTTATTATCCTCTCTTTCTTAAGCTGCTTCTTAATCTAAGTCAATTTCTCAGAAATCATTTCTTCACTGCTTTCTTGTATTGTTTTACCAATTTCAGTTTTGGAGGTTTTCCATTTTCTGCTTCTTTTTGTAGGTTTGTCTTCAGGTGGAGGTTCCTTGGGTTCTTCAAAGTGATTTCTCACTAAGAAATCTTCCCAATTATCTCCCATTTTGCTCAAATGATGTTAAATCAAAATTTTGACTAAAACATGGTGGTATAAGGTTGTTTCCAGAAATTGAATTCTCTTTTGAACACTTGAGGCCATTTTCTTTAAACTATGAAGCAAGAAAAAGGGAAAATTGAGTTCTTCTTCTAGGAAATGCATTATCAACTGAATATGATAGACATAGAAAGTACCATATCTTCCTTCACAAGTGATGAATTTTTGCAAGATAAGCAACATGTTCCTCCATTTGTTCTTTAGTGCAGAGCTATGGATACCCTTTTTAAAAATGGTAACATCCATACCTGGTGACTTGAGTATCTGCTTCCATGCTTCATTATGAAATTCTCTATTCTTGAACCACCTTTCTCCTTGTCTGGGCAATTCAGTTGCTTCTGCAATGGAAGCTTCTATAATGGTGAATTTAATATCTCCTATCTCAACCTCAGCTCCGTTGAAGGATCTTGCAAACGTTTTGGTCACCTCTTTGTGAAACCCACTGAATTTTTCAAAGAATTGCAACCACCCTGCTTGTTGTAACATTTCTCTGACTTGAGGATAACCCTCCAAGTACTTAGTTCCCACCGGTTCTGTCCTCACTATGAGACCCATCACTTCTCTTTCCAGCCTTCAAATTGTTGCTCCTCTGTTCACGGTGACAATCGCTATTACAGGGATGTTTTTACCTCACAGACGTTTCCTCTATTTTACAGACTGAAATGGTTAAGAGTTGGCTACGGGAAAGAATGATATGGAGTGATTGCAGAATTAATATAATGAAGTGAGGATGATGTATATGAGTTGAAAGATATCACAGAAGAAAAGACCGCGGAGATATTTTGTAACGAATTCAAAATCATCATTAAATGCTTTGGCCTAGTGATGTGACTAATCCAATCACTTCAGCACTTTAACTGTTTAGATTTTTTTGAATGATGATCGGATATGGGATTTGAAATGGTGGAATAGAAGGAGTTTTATCCAAATTTTTTGTGGGAGGTTTGTTAGGCATGATCAACAAAATTAATTAAAACAACTTTTTGAATTATTCATAACTTAAATATACTAAAATCTTTCATGATATGTCATTATAATCAGAACTTTTACCTTTGCCTTTCCTCTGATTTTTTTTTTGTGTTCTTCATATGCTTTGTTCTCTCCTAGAAATCATTAATTTTTGAGTCTTCATAACCTTCTTGATTTTTCTTGTTGTCATGAATATGCAAGATCATTTTATTGCAGATCAGGTGATTACTAGACAATGCCTTCAGGATCTCTGGCTGCAGAATGTCTGTCTGGCTGCAGAATGTCTGACTGGCTGTAGAATGTCTGATTGATTGCAGAATGTACCTGTAGAGAACTTGAAACATGAAATGGAATGGTTTGGAGCATTAGTGGAATGTTGTATGGAATGAGTGAAGATAGATAATGAAATATGATGTAATGGAATATGAATGAAGTAAATAATGGAGTGGAATGGATCACAACTTATGAAATGGAGTGAAGTATGAGAAGTGGCCTGCAATTCATGATATGTATTATTCAATTGCAGAAAGACATCAAACTTTTAAAAAAATATGGAATGGAAATGAGGTGGACCATGGAGTGAAATGAATGAAGTGTGGATGAATGAATGAAATGGAGTATGGATGAATGAATGAAATGAAGTATGGATGAATGAAATGAAATGGACCATAAGTGAAATGGATCTGCACTTATGATTTTGTAACAACTGCTTGTAGAAAAACAAATTTGAAAAGCTAAAGTGTCAGAAAGATTCTGATTTTCACTCTACATTTTATGTACAAACATGCTAATTAGTGATTAGTTTTCATGTTTATACTTTTTTTTTTTGTCAATAAAATGTCTTCAGAAAATTCAATTAAGTTGATGAAGAAGAAGGATTCTTCTTCATTAACTTCACATCACTGTTTTCCTGGAATTTCTTGACAAATTCTTCTCTTGAAAGTGGCTTATGATACAACTTCAATCTATGACCATTCATAAGAAAAGTGACCTCTTCTTCATCTACTGTCCTGATTTTTATTGCTCCATTGTCAAAAAATTTCACAATTTCATATGGCCCAAGCCAATGTGTTTGGAATTTACCTTGAAAATCTTTGAACTTTGAATCAAACAAGAGATCCCAGTTACCTTCTTTGAACTTCTTTTCTTTGATATACTTATCATGCCATCTAGTCCTTTGCTGTTGGACTATACTTGTTTTCTGAACTGCATCTTGTCTGATCTCATCCAATTCATTAATCTGCTCCAATCTATGCTTTTGTGCCTCTGTTAGATCAAGTCCTAGCTGAACTGCCATTTTGAAAGTTTGAATCTGGAACTCTATGGGAAGCAAAACTTGCTTTCCATAAACAAGTTCATAAGGAGTATGGCCTGTTGTGCTTCTCCATGTAGTTCTATAGGCCCACAAGGCTTCAGGAAGCCTATCTACCCAATCTCTTCTATGTAAATGGACAGTCTTCGTTAGGATCCCTTCAATGACCTTATTAGTAGATTCCACTTGGCCATTTGCTTGTGGATGATAGGAAGTAGATTTTCTGTGTCTGATTTTGTACCTCTCCATCATTTGTTCCACTAGCCTTGATGTAAATTGAGCTCCTTAATCTGTAACAATTTCTCTTGGGACACCAAAACGAGTAAAAATATCCTCAAAAAGAAAATTAACTACATATGCTTCAGTAGCAGAAAGTAATGGTTTGGCCTCTACCCATTTAGTAACATAATCAGTGCAAACTAATATATATTTCTTTTGTCTTGATGGAGGACTAATAGGTCCTACAAAATCCAAAGCCCATTTTTCAAAAGGTTCAATATGTACCTGAGGTTGTAATGGCATCTCACCTGAAGGAGAAGGTTTCCCTACCCTTTAGCAACTGTCACACCTTTTGACATACTCTTTAGCATCTTTAAACAAGGATGGCCAATAATATCCTAAATTAAGGATCTTATAGGCTGTCCTCTTATCAGCAAAGTGTCCGCCACAAGGTTCATCATGACATGCTTTGAGAATCTCAGGCATCTCATCTTCCTGAACACATCTCCTAATGATCAAATCTGGACCTGTCTTGTACAACTCATTAGCATCCCATGAATATTTTTCACTGTCATAAATGATTTTTCTTTTATCTCTTGCATTCATTATTGAAGGAAATTTTTCTGAAACTAAATAATTAGCAATGTCAGCAAACCAAGGAGTTTGAGTAGAAATTGCAAAAAGATATTCATCAGGAAATTGATCTTCAACTGGAGTGTCATCTTTGATGTTTTGGAGTCTAGACAGGAAATCAGCTATTGTGTTTTGTTTTCCAGGCCTATCTAGAATGGTAATGTTGAATTCTTGTAAAAGCAATAACCATCTTATGACTCTACCATTAGTAATTGATTTGTTCATTAAGTATCTAATTGCAGAATGATCAGTGTGAACAAAAGTTTCATAGCCTGTTATATAGTGTCTGAATTTGTTTATGGCATGAACAACAGCTAAAAACTCTTTTTCAGTTACAGTATAGTTTAACTCTGCAGGAGTCAAATTTTTACTGGTATAATAGATGGCATAAGGAATCAAATCTTTTTGTCCCAATACTGCTCCTAGAGCTGTATCAGAAGCATCTGTTGAGATATGAAAAGGTAACTTCCAGTTAGGTCCCCTTAATATAGGTGCTTCAGAAATTTTGGTTTTCAGGGTCTCAAAGGCTAACTGGCAATCAGAATTCCACTTGAATTCACAGTCTCTGGTAAGAAATTTGAAGATTGGAGATGCTATCTTGGTGAAGTTTTCTATAAACCTCCGATAATATCCTATAAATCCTAGAAAACTCCTAACATCTTTTTGACAACTTGGAATAGATAAGTTAGAGATGACTTCAACTTTTGACTCATCAACTCTAATCCCATCCCCTGAAATGTGATGTCCTAAAACAATTCCTTCAGTAAACATCATAAAACACTTCTCATGACTAAGTGAAATATTTTCTTCTTTACACCTTTTTAAAACTATTTCCAAGTTTGTTAAGGCTTCTTCAAATATGTTTCCATAAACTGTGAAATCATCCATATATACCTCTACACAATCATGTATTAGATCTGAAAAGATTCCTAGTACTGCCCTTTGAAATGTTGCAGGTGCATTGCATAATCCAAATGGAAACACTCGGTAAGCATAGGTACCCCAAGGACAGGTAAATGTGGTTTTGTCTTGATCTTCAAGTTCTACTTGAATTTGGTTGTAACCACTAAATCCATCTAGAAATGAGAAATACTTTTTACCAGCTAATGTATCTAACACTTGATCTATGAAAGGTAAGGGAAAATGGTCTTTAAGAGTAGCTTTGTTTAATTCTAGGTAGTCAATACATACCCTCCATTTACCATTTTTCTTTGGCACAATTACCAAAGGAGAAACCCACTGACTATCTGAAATAGGATAGATAAAGTTGACATTCAACAATTTATGCAATTCTTCTTTAACAATCTCCCTAAGATTTGGATTCATCCGTCTTTGAGGTTGTCTGATTGGTTTACAATTTTCCTCTATGTAGATGTGATGAGTGCAAGTCTTGGGGCTTATCCCTTTCATATCAGTGTGATCCCATGCATATGCAGAAGAATGTCTCTGTAAGATCTTGACTTGCTCTTCTTGTTGAGATTTTTCTAAGTTCTTGTTTATGTTTAAAGTTTTGCCTGGAAATATCTCACTTGTAGAGCTGCCAAATTTATCCATAGAATGAAGAGACATCTGTCTTGATGATAAAAACTCAATGTTGGATTCTTCTTGAAATTTTTCATGTTTGCATTCCGAAGAGGATTCAAAGTTTTCTAAAGTATTCATAATTTGACTATCTTCACTAATTTCTGAAATTGTGAAGAGAGGTTGTAAGTCTTCTTCATCCTCTATCCATTGAGTATCATATAAATCTGTAATTGTCCTTGCTGGAGGATACAAAGTGAATTTCTTAGTTGAACTACCATCAGAGATATACATATCACCGGATCTACAACTAATGAAAGCATCATCTGTAGCTAACCAAAGTCTTCCTAATATAATAGGATGCCCTCCTAGATTATTCTTAGGAGTTAGGATCATGAAATCCACAGGGTACTCCCAAGAATCTAGGGACACTGGAATGTCTTCTATTACCCCATCAGGTTTGATCATAGATCTATCTGCTAATTGTAATAATGTGGGTGTAAAGAGAAGATTAGGAAGTTTCAGTTTATCCATGATTTGTCTACTCATGATATTGATTGTTGCTCCTAAATCAATGAGTGTGTTTTGGATTTCAATTCCAATGATGTGAATTTCTTTAGCAGTTTCTGGTCTAGATCCTTTAGATAACAGTCTTGCCATCATAATGTCACTATTTTTTTCTGCAGTTGAATTTTCTTTGTTTCTCTTATTCTCTTTCTTGTTTTCTTCATACTCAACTCCTTTATTGTTTTGGCTAAAATTGGAATTTCCTTGATGGCTTGTAATAATGGAATTTTAATGCAAACATTTCTCAGCTCATCTAGGAAATCATAATTGGGCACCATAATTTGTTTTTCTACACCTCTATCAATTTGTAATCTTTCTGGAAAGGGAGGTATAGAAGTAGATGTGGATGGTTGCTCTAATACAGGAGTTGAAATTATTGGATCTTTTTGCTTTTGATTTTTCAATGTTTGGGTCCTGAAAAGATGTGTCTTCTTCAAGACTTTTATTTTCCCGTAGAGAATCTTCCTCAAAGTTGTCTTGTTCTTGTATGATCACAGAAGGTTTCCTCTTTTCAAGTATTCTTCCAGACCTAAGTTGAAGATCACTAAGGTCTAGAGGAGTAATTAAATAAGTTGGAAACTGTTGGCCTTCTATCATGTATGTATTCTGAGGATTTTTATTGTTGGGGTTTGGTATGGGTTGAGCAGGCAACTGATTTGATTTATGAGGAAATGGTAATGGAAGTGGTTGATTTTGATGTTGTGGGTTCTAAGGATTCTGTTGAGGATTTTGTTGAGGACTTTGAGGAGAAAAATGTGGGTATGGTGGATAGGATGGTGGATACTAATAGTACTGAGAGTATCTTCCATAGGGATTTTGTGCTCCTTGTGCCCAAGCTTGAGATTGATTTTGAAATTGGGGCCAAGGTTGCTCCCAAGAATTCCAATTTAGTGGAGGTTGATTATACAATTGATCATGAAATCCTTGTGTTTGAGGTCCTTGCCAAGGCCTTCTAGAGACAAAATTGAGAGATTCTGTGGAATTTGTAGGAGTTTCCTCTTGAAAGACAACTTTAAGACTAGGAAGTGAAGGAAAACTCTTGGTCTCATGTTTTTAAGAACAAATTACACAAGTCTCTACAACTTTTGCATCCAAAGGGCATTCTCTCAAGGCATGCTTCCTTCTACATTTGGGACAAACGATTACTAAGGCAGTAGATTCAGATTTTTTCTTGTTTTGTAACTTAAGGGTGTCTATTTGTTCACTAAGACTCCCTAAGATGTCAGATTTGAATTCATCAAGCATATGCCCTATCTATGCCCTACTTACTGTCCCAGAAGCAGACTTACTTACCCTTGCAAGAGCAGGGTCTCTTGGACCTTTTACAGTTTTGGATTTCCCTCTTGAAAGGTTGATACATAACTCAGATATTTCAGGTAATGTGAGCTGAGATATATCCCCTTTTCCCATCATGTTAAGAATATCCAACCATTCATCCCTAAATGTCTTCAATAAGAGAGATTTTAAGGTGTCTTGGTCTAAGTTCTCCATTTTTACTCTTTTGATGTTGTAATGAAATCTCTCCAACAAATCTTCTAGGTTTTCATCTTCTTTTTGTAACATCTTAAACACTTCCTCCTTATGATTGATTGGCATACAATAATCCAAATACCTCTCTAGAAATGCTTGTTTCATATCTTCCCATGTTCTAATAGAACTATTGATCAAACTCATAAACCACTTCAATGCTGCTCCTTTCAATGTTGAAGGAAATAGTTTAAGTTTTTGAGCATCTTGTAAGTAGTCATAAGTTCTAAATAGGACTTCAAATTCAAATAGGAAGGTTTCAGGATCTTCAGTTTTAATTCCATAGAAGTTTGGAAGGACAGAGGGTGAAATTTTTTTCATAGTTGTATTGGTTTCTTCATCTACTATAGGAAACCCAAAAGAGTTTCCCATTTCTCTTCTACCTCTTCCTCTACTTCCTTCTCCTTCTGCACCTCTACCTCCTTCTCCTCTACCTCTACCTCTAACCCCTCCAAATAATGTGTGTTCTCCATTAAAGACTCCTCCTCCCCCTTCTTCTGCCATAGTTGATTCTTCTGTGGAAGTGGAAAAATTTGTATCTCTAGCAGGGGTCCTTGAATCTTCTTCTAAGACAGGTTCAGTGGATGAAGTGGAAGGTATTTCTAATGGAATATCTGATCTTAAGTCTTCTGGAAGTCTAGGATCAGTAAAGGATGGAGTGTGTGTCTGAGTTGGAGGTGTACTAGCTCTCGGTCTAGGCGAAACAAGTGGTGTTCTAGGAATCAAACTTCTGCTTCTGCTTCTTATGAATCTACCCCTTGAATCTCTCTCTCTACGCATATCATTGTTTTTGGAAGTTAAGAAACAAGGCTACCTAGTTACACTTCCCTGACAACGGTGCCAAAATGTTTGTGTTCAACCTAGTGTTCCTAAATTGAGTTCATTAATTGTCAACCAGGGTTGGTAAACTGCTGAAGTGTGGTACACTATATGTGCCTAGGTATTTGTTTCTCACTACGTTGTGTTTAGTGTTTTATGATGTTTTTGGTTTTATGTTTTTATGTTTGAAAAGGGAAAGAACTAAGGGCTAGTGAAAAGAAGCTATTGGTTATTTAAAATAGAACAAAGCCTAAACTATGGATGACAAACAACAAATGCAAAGCTTGATAATGAATTCATTGCAAGAAAATAAATCACAACATGAGCTTGAACTTATCCAATTCATTCATTAAAGGTGTGTTGGAAGAGCTTGAGAAATGGACAAGTTAAGTGTAAATGAAGTTCTCCTAAATAAACAATCAACCCACAATATTACAAAATGATTATTTGTAACACAGTAAGGTTTGTATTCTAGATTAACCTATGATGTTGAATTTACCCTATTCTGCAACTTGACTTATCACTTTTAGGCCTTATTCATAAGTTTTGAGATTTTCTAAAATGATGCTTGGGAAAAAGGCTATAAGTGAGTTTGTAAAATATTTGCAGAGTGATCAAAGCCTTAAACTGATATTACTGACCCCTGTTCATGTGATGATGTATCAATATAAATTTAGAACAAAAGTAAGTTTGTAAATAATGAAGGCCGAAAGACTAATTTTGACAACTAATACTACTTGAAATATAATGGATAACCTAGGCTAGAAAGCGGTCTATCAATCTTAAAAGACAGTGACTACAACTTAAACTAGAATGCCATTAATCTTTTCTTGAAACAAAATGAACTGAGACTGAACTAGAGTGCTTCTAATCTACTTGAAGTAAAGTGAACAAAGTTAAACTAAAATTCCATTATCGAACTGGGAATGTAGTGACAGAGCTGAACTACATGCAATCAACCTTCGGAGTGCTATAACTAAATTAACATGCAACTAGTCTATGGAATTCTACAACCCATCTCGTTCAATAGGAATGATATTTTGGAAGAGTTTTTAAAACAAGTCTGGCTGTATTATTCAATGCAATTGAACATAAACATAATATTGAAAGCAAATACAACTAGAATCTAAGACACCACAGATGTTTATTATTCATTGTTAATGATGTTTTGGAAGAGTTTGTAAGAGTAAGACCGGCTGTGACACTTAGTGTAAACAAGCATAAATCATAAAATTAGAAAGGAAATACAACTAAAACCTACAATACCACAGCTATGCCTTATTCATCGTGATGATATTTTGGAAGAGTTTATAAGAGTAAGTCTAGCCGTGATAATTAATGTAAACAAGTATGAACATAAACTTCAGAAACTTGCCTAAGCTAGAAATGAAAACGAGACTAAAATACTTATCTAAACCGTATAAACAAGGCTGCTTAGGTAGCAGGGGCCCTCTACCACCGGAGTAGCACGAAATCTACTTCAATATTGACTCAACGCTTTCAAGGAAATGATGCTTCTTTCATTAAAGAGAAATTACTTCAAAAAAATGAGTGTTTTCGGACTTCTGAAATCTAGCAATCAACCACAAAATCTAACCTTGTCCCTCGGTTTCCTGAGCCATATTTGTAACAAATTTACATAAATGTCTTGAGATAACCTAGGGATAATTATCTTTCCAAATAAAAACCAAACTAGGACTCTGATGGTGGTCACGTAATATAATTAAGGACATCTGGATTGTCCTTGTCCTATTAGGAGTCTCTCTCCTAGTTTGAGTTCCCACGTACACAACTACCTACAGAATTCAGTTCAAACTTTGTGGAGAGCAACAAATGATGAGGTAATGATGTGGAATATGACCATATGTGTTTTCCTTTGAGATGACACCTGGAACCTGCGTAGACATGAAGACAGCTGCAAAATCGACAACTAGCTACAGAATGTCTGCATTTTGTAGCTAGATCTAGTTCAAAAAGTACTACAATGACAGAATCATAAAAAAATAGCAAGTTAGTCATGATATATATTCTTAAAGAAATTTTAACTAATTATATTGATCATTTGAGCCTATGATTAATAATGGACAAAGGAAATGGAGTGGAATGTGGTGGAAGAAAGAACATCTTTGGAGCTCAACAAGGATGCTCAAAGCAGCTCTGCCGTACACAGACACCCTGACCAAGGGATCAACTCGCCTGTTAAGAGGTACGGTGGCCAAGTTGCTCGAGTGGTACCTAGACTGTATTACAAAACACCTGGCATCGGCTTTAATTTGGGGTATGCGAGCAACACGCAGGCGTCATCCAAAATCTGTAAATTTGTCGGAAAACCTTCAGGTATGAATAACGACCGTCAAAACATTGCACTTTGGTGAGAAGGGAACCTTACCGTTACAAAAAATGGGCGGTTGGCCATCAATATGACAATTTATGGAGAATTTGTTCCAGACGTTCGGTGGTAAGTTTCAGGTAAGGTTTACTCTACCATGGGATGGCCCCGGATAGTATAAGGTTAATAGGATAGTTTCACTCAAGGATTCATACTATCTCTGTACCCTGCCTCTGTTATTCTCCTGATTGCTTATTGGGATCTTTAATGTTTTCTGGGAAGCCTGTCCTTTTTTTGCTATGGTAGTCCCTAACTCTTCGGCACCTACCAGTTCAGTGCCTGCATACATCATGTTGAGAGGGTCTGAGGATGCCAAGATTGATAAGATGATTGGCCTCTAGCCCCCTATAGGGAGAATTGACTTTGAACCCCGTACAGAGGGGCATCGTAGCTGCACGACGGGAATTCCTGACCTTTACAACCCTGGGCTGATCGCAGGGCCCTGCCAGATGGCCTCAGAAGATACCACGAAGGAGGGAATGAAATGGCCACAGTTTTCCACCAAAGCTAACATAGTAAAGTCACAGCTAGTCCTACGCATGGAAGGGATGAAGCGATACAGGGATACGTTGCGACTTCTCCATAGTTCCAGAATACCAACCAGCAAAAGACATATTTGTTCGCTACCTCGCTCCATCATGGTTGGCGACCACACCCTAACAGCTACAGACCTACAAATAGAATTGGTGTAGCTATCTCGTGAGGAGTTATAGGATTTATACATCGCTGTGTTGCAAGAGATCTGTAACCGTGACTGGACTACATGGAAATAGTGTGAAATACCCCCGAAAGTTCGGGCACAACGGGTTGCATTGATCATGGAAGCAATGAATATTATTAAGGAACAACTTACTCTGGGCACTCAGTTGGTCAAGGTAGCTAAGCAGCTCTAGACAATGGTCTGGTCCCACCCCATGCTTCAGCGTGTCCAAGAAGACTTACAAAAAATGGAAGATGCTTTCGATCATGTCGAAGCTACCATGCCTTCCCTCGCCCCTGCGTAGTGTCTAGCCCTCTTAAAAAACCGCACTGCTTTCATAGACATGATTGCGGACCTCCGTCGTGCCAAGCACATCGTCAGAAAGCGCTTGAAACTATGGGGCGATACTGCCTTCCAGATATCTCAGGGTGCTCATAACGCCATCGCATGCCTCCACTGGATATTGGAGCAGGCTACCATGGCTCCGGCAGGACTTGCCTCCTTGGAGCTTGTCAAGATCACACAACGAGCTGCTGACCAAAGTTAGGAAGTGCTCCCTCCGCTCATCATCACTTTCAATACCTTGCATGTGCAGATAGTGACTGCACCACCACAGTGACTTGGGATGAGTCACAAGATTGTGTTAGGGGACTGTTGGAACAGGGTCTCCTACGAGCTGCGAAACTGGTCCAATTTTGAATACTTTTGATTATATTTAGTCTAGCGCAGGGGTTTTGGGGTGGGTCAAAGCCCCAAAAGCATTGTAATGGGAAAAAGGGTAAACCAGGGGTCCGAAAACCATGGTTTGCAGACCATAGGAGAGTTTAGGCTAGATTATTATAAATATAGGAAAATTTTGTATTGTAAGGTATAAAAGGATGAGCTATTGATGCGAATTGTGGTTTAAGATATCTGTTTGGGTTTTTGGGGAAAGGACTCCTGCTGGCTGTGTGTGCGGATATCCAGAGTCCAGCTGTGTGCGGACCCTGCTACTATGTGCGCAGGCTAGGATGGGTATTGTAATAAGGAATTGATGAATTGATGAATAAGAAATGTTGATTGAGAACTGGATCTATGTGTACTGTTTGTGCAAATCATTGGTAATTACTACATTATGCGCATTCTATATTCAAGATACGAAAGATCTGTGTAAGTGTGTTTGATGTATCTGGATCTTTTCTGTTCTATTTTATACTGTGCTACTCTCATACAAGTATATTATTATAGATCTAGCGCACGTGGATGCAAAAGGGACCTACCGACCCTGCACAGAAAGAGGCGATCTAGGTATCATAAGGCCGGAGGCAACTCTGCTTGCCTTACCTATCCTTTCTTAGGGTGTGGAAACCTAGTTCCAACACCCACCCATACTACTTCGGGTGAGACTTTGACCTGCGCAAGCAGGTCACAGCCAAAAGGGCCAGTAGTATAGGGGTTTTTTGGCAAATCTCGAAATTCGGAACCTGGGTCAGGACCCATCGAGCCAACATTAATACCGAACCTAGTTACACATTTCAACACTCCCTCTTAACTACCAAGGCATTTATAATCCATACATGGTGCTTAGACATTCTCATGCTTAATAATTATCACAAGAAAAGTCAGATTGGCAAGCCATCTCATAACCTATTATTTCATCTTATCTCATTGCATCTCATCATACAAACCCACATTGTCACAAAAAAATTCCTTGACTAACAACTTTATCTCTCCACAATATTAGAGCACAATGTTAGAGAAACAATGTCTGATATAAACCATCATCATTGTCTCTTAAGGAACATATTCCACCTGGATGTTCACAAGGTATGTACTTCTAGGAAAATTCCTAACTTGGAATAACACATCCTCAAATAATTTCCTCTTCAACCAGTCATACCTATTGGATTACCTACCACATCCTCAAAGAGTATCAGAAACCATATGATTACCCAATCCTCCATTCTTTCTTCATAACGTGAATACAAGAATGATGTTTCTATCTCTCCATCTTAAATAGGGAGGATCTACACATTCCTATAAAAGGAATATTCCTAAGCTCCCTTTTAAAAGGGGACTAACTCCCTCTCAACTAAAGGACTTGTTTCTAATAGCAACTCTCTGCTCTTTTTGCAGATATCATTGTACTATCAACTTATTGTAGGGTTTCTTTTTCTGCATCATGTCATGAACTTCATATTCTTCATTATGGAGCCTTCTTCATCATAACTTCTTTATAGGGAATTGACCATATTTTACATCACTTTATTTTCATCAAGACCAATAGTCATGTCATCATTCTCTTCATCGGAAAGTGATCTTCTAGTTCACATCCAGCTATCCTTCATACAAATACCTCTTCCAAGTCATGATTCTTTCATGATCTTCCATCTATTCTCATGAGTACTAGTTGTAGGTGACATCTACAACTCTCTTTTGGTAGCCATGTTTCAACCCAACCATATTTTTCAAAAATCAAGATAAACATCAAATTAAAGTTACCTTTTTAATGATGGCCTTTCATCATGAAATAAACTTCTTGCAACATCAACATCCCGCACATGCATGAGCCCATCACCAAGAAATTCATTATAAATATATTTTCTTTTCAGTCTCCATATCAGGGTATTCATACCTTCTTCTTTCATGGAGATGTCATTGCTAATTCTTCTAGTTATCGGACGTTGATCACATATCCGATGACTATAGTTGCATCTTTCATAAACTCTTCTCCTTTTTCCTGACATATTTCTTCCCAATAATTTCTATACATAGTTCCTTCATCATAGGAACCATAACTGTCAATCACCTCATATTCAATATGAGGTTATATTATGTTGATTTCATCTTATCAATATGTAGAAGAGTTCAAGGCATATTGTCTACATTCCTTCATGCATCTTCTTAATGGAATCTATTCTTATTCTTAAATCATGCTCATGGTATAAAGCATCCAACCATGTTATTGGCAGCTATATGATGAAATTACTTTTATTTATCAAATATATACATACCTCTTCCTCCTTTTGGTCATTTAGATTTCCTTCTAGTAGCTTCCTTTCCTTGCTTAAAGATGAAAGTACTTCAACTAACTTGACATGTTGTACTCCTTTGTCACCATACCATCACTTCTAAACAATGGATCTCACATGAGGTAGAATGTAGGTAATCAGTGAGACACTTGCTTCTTCCAAGTAGAGGTGAACCTTCATATAAATATTCTAGCGAAGGATCTCGATGATCCTCATTATGAAAATGCTACTTTCTAATAATGATCATTTATGATGACCTTTATTGATATTTTATATTACTCTATGACTTTCCTCAACAATATATACTTCTACTTGGTTGTCCTTATATTCTTTCAATGGAGATGCCATTTCTATCATGATGATTGTTATAACCATGCAGAATTTCTACTTCAACTATCCTTCCATGCTTCTAGGATGATTTCATCTCTATATTTATATAATGTATACTATAATACTTGTGATGCTTCCTATATAAATAACACGGGCTTCCTTTCTTTCCTTTCTCTGCTTGTTGTCCTTCTTGAGTTTGGGATAATTCCTTTTATAGTGCCCATATTCATTACACTCATAAAAATGTATCTTTGACATATCAATATTCTTTTTTTTTCGAGAATCAAACTTTCCTTTTCTCCTAGCCATGGAAGCATATACTTGAACTTGTTCATTTTATCCAACATCCCTTTTTTCCTTCAACCTAGTTTCTTCAATATTAAATAATGACCAAAGTTCACTGAATGGAGTTGCTTCCTTATTTCCATAGATACTTTATGCAAGGTTTACCATTCATCAGGTAGTGCATTGAGCACAACAATGGTCATTTCTTTATCAGGCATTATTTCTCCTACTTGTTGAAGTTGATCTCTTATTTGTGACACCCTCATAAGGTATGAGGCTATCCCTTATTCCTTTGATACCTTAATTTTTTAGAATTCAGTTCTCAATGATATGAATTCTCCTACATTACTTATAGGAAACAATTCTACCAACTTTTCATAAATTTATTTCAATGTATCCATCTTTGCTACATAAGGGATGACTGAATATGTAGAAAATATCTAACATAGCTATAATACCATGTATAAATTATATCAATGGATTCAATCTGATCATTTAATGGATTCTACAATATTTGCGGAATATAAAACATGATCACTCAATCACATGCAAGTAAGAGAAAGGAAATTATCACTCACACACCACAATATGCTCTTGGGGAAAGCACCTTCTCAAAACCCTTCTATCATATATTTTAAATATTCAAAGAATCATGAAACAATACAATGCTTTCTCACATCGAGAAAATCCTGCACTATACTGATCGTCTCACTCCGATCCTGCTCAAAACTATCTAGCAATTCTTAGGCAAAATTGACCAACACTTAGCAAATTCTCAACCCTTCCTTAGCTCAGCCTTTCTCACGCAATCCATAGGAAATTAATCCCTATTAAATAGGATAATCAACATTCCTTGATTGCACAATCCCTATGGATCCTTCCTCTAACTTTATAATTTCACTTGGGCAGTTCACCAAAAATAAAACTGGTAGTTTACTTGTCTTTGACATTTGTCTCAACTGACTCTCCATTAGAATTGGCATGCATGAAAATATTAATAATGAAACATTAGTTACTTGGTAGATCACTACTTTTGAATTAAATTTATTTTAATTCACTTGATCTTCTACTAGCTCATCAATCAGTTAGAACTAGTAAAACTAATTTTAACTCAATTAATGTGAGTTCACTGATTACACTCACACCACACTAGTACTACAACTAAAATTGGACCCTGTAAATAATAGAATCACCCTACATGCCTATCCTTTTACCCTCAACTCGAAATTATTAAGTAACTAATTCTATCACACTTAGTTAACTATTACAAGTTGTTATGAGATAAGATTACAATTAATTTTCCAATTTATTTAAAAATTGGTTTCACACTAATGTGTTGCTAGGATCCATCATTGTGTGAAATGTGATCCCACACTAGTGTGTGTGCATTTTCATGTTGTTTCTAGATGCCAATTCACTGTTTCTTGTTGCAAATTTCAAAAATCCCTCTCAACAAGAAAAGAATCAATCTGTTCCAATCTGGTACCTTTGGAATGTTCTGCATGCAACACTTCTCTAGTGTTGTTCGCACATGAAATTATCCTAAAATTGAATAGACTCCAAACAAGTGAATCAATATAATGCATCTGTCATCAGAGTCTTCTAACTGCTGCTAGCTACTGCACATGTCTACTAGACTCTCTGCGCTTCTGACATCTACATCCATGCACTCTGCACTACTGCCAACTCTGATTTGTGCTCCAGTATCTGACACCTGTCACTCTAATTTTGGTCTTCCTGACATCTGATTGCATAAATATAAGAGATCCTTCCTACTATTTTTGTATTGTGGCCTCCTAATATCCAGGATTGATCCATGAGACACACCATCTCAATGAACCCTACCCAAATTTATTCTTAGGATTAATTGTACACACCACCCCACCTCACACCTGGAGGTATAGCTTCATGTACTCCCTTTGCCCATCTGGCTCAAAATTTCCCCCTTATGGAGGTCTCTACTTAAGTGGACTCTTTCACTTGGTCTCCTCTATGTTTCTCCAATTGTGGCTGCTCCACAAACTTCTGAGACTGCTTCTAAGGCTGCATGTTGAGAGATGATTGCACCCTCTCAACCACCAAGTCATTAACCACTACTTTTCTCCTTAAAGCATTTCATGCATCCTCAAACTCAAGAGCATACAGGTTCTTGAATCTTGAATAGATCTGTTTCATCTATCCCATGGCTATGTGTTTAAGGAACACCTTTACTTTTCTAAACATCACCTCATAACCAAGATCTTCCAATACTGCTTCAAAGACAAGATTATTCCCTAGGCCTGGAACATACAAAACATCTGTTAGTCTGAGAGGGGATCCAAAATCCCTCTGAAAGGTAACTGTACCTATGGAGGACGTGTTATACCTCCCGTCATCTTGAAACTCTATGTGATGCTAGAGATCCTTCTCCTCAAATCACTGAAGAGATCTCTATTCCCCGTCATATGGAACATGTTGGGAAAAATACTAAGAGGAGGGGGGGGGGGCTGAATCAGTATTTATAACTTACTAAAACTTTTACCTTTTCCTTACTGATTTCTATCTGCGACTTTAATGAACCCAACTAGTGTATACACACGGATATCCTTAAGAAAAATTTCATATTACCATAGATCTTATTATGCAGATAATTATTTACTTAAATCAGTGCATCATTCATTCATCAGATGTTTAGTAAGAAGTAATAATGTGTACTAAGAACAAAATAAACCATCACACATAAGCAATAAACATGAACACTAGTATTTTAAGGTGGAAACCAAATTCTGGAGAAAACCACTGATGTTATCGTCTTTGTCTTTAATATTTATTATAAAGAAAACCGTTTACAATCTTGTACTGGCACAGAATCATACCAGAACGCGAGGCACCCACCCATAGAATGCTGCAACCTTCTCTCCTTCTCCAACTTCTACTAGAAGGAAGCTCCAATCCTCTGATCTCGTTTACCAACTACCACTGGAAGGGAGCTACAACCCCCTGCTTCTCGTTTACCAGCCACTCCTGGAAGGGAGATACTACCCCATGATCTTGTTTACCAGCAACCACCGGAAGGGAGCTACGACCCCCTCACTAAAGGCTTCAACCCTCAGCACCACCGCAAATCACGTTTCATCAATTTCACACTGGATCCAAACCACTTCAACACAACACAACTTGTAGGCCTCTTTTCAACATATTTTTAGACTGGACCCACTCCACACATTTAAGCTCAAATAACATTCATCAAACTGAAACTTTTAACCACATCAACTCATTTACTGAATCATCAGTCAACCAACCAACCATTTATCTTTAATAATATTCCAATAGAAGCATAATCAGTATTCAAACAACCAAGATTTGTATGAAGACATCATTGACAGACAACAATAAAAAAATCAGGGAAAATTTTAAGAACCCCCCTAAATTTATATATATAATAAATAGACGAATCCCCATTATACATATGAAAAATGGAAGGCAATTTTATTAATAATATAATATGTATATATAAGTTTTTGGCGAATCTCTCACGAGATTATATTATCCTGTAAAATCATGGTGAATCACCAGTACAAATGGCGAATCACTACTACAAAATGGTGAATTGTTGTCTAGTGGAGTTTGCGGTGTTGGTTCCAATGAAGATATGGTAATTGAACCAGGAGTAGAAGGAAGAGAACCACCGAGACCAAGCATGGCACATGGTGACTCGTGAGGGAAGTATTTCTCCTGTAGTTTGGAAAACGCGTTCTTCTAGTTCTGCTAAGCGTAGTGTTGTTTCTCATGCTACTACTAGCACTGATATTGAGGTTGGAGAGGGGTTTGAGGAAGCATGGAAGGTAGCAGTGGTGGAGAATTACAAAGAGTACCCCATGATGGGCTCCATTTTTCCCTTTGGTATTTGTGCCTGCAAGACCTTCTGTCCATTGAACCAACAATTAGCCATTCAATCAACAATCAACTTGACTGAGTTGATTAGGTACGAGTCAACTTAGACTAATCTTCAAAACTATGATTTGCACTATCCCATATTTATCACACTAATGCTACACAACATTGTGCATTTTCACCTAACTCTCAATAATTCTTTTCCAAGAAAAATCTATAATAAGAAAAATATTTTACTATATTCTAAAAGGTGAAGATGTCGAAATCATGCCACAAAGTGAAAGGAAATAAAATATCTTTCCTCAAACAACCAAATATATAAAGAAAACGATAATGATTATAATAATAGAACTAGATCTATCGATCTATCGATCTATGCATGATATGAGAACCATAAGCATTCAAGAGACTAATTTCAAACTCAACAAAATCCTCTAAACAAGCAACAAAAAAACCACTAAAATTTTCAAAGATATCAAGGCTAGACATTAACACAATTTCATGTACTTGAATAAGCCCATTGTTGCTTAGCGTTAGACTTCTTAAATTAGTTCTTTATCATTTAATACTATGACACTATCTATGTGTAAAGAAATAGGTCCCAACTTCATCAAATCTGATTTCATTTCCAATCAAAGATCAAAACTAGCTTCGTTTCCAATACCAATATAAAATCACACATTTTCCAAATATAAATAATTATTTTCCAAGAAAATATAAAACTCGAAACTCAGCAAAATTCCCCAAACACAAGCAACATATATACCATTAAAATTTTCCAATATGTCAAAGCTAGACATCAAGGTAGTTTCATGTACTTGAATGAGCCCATTGATGCTTTGCATTAGTCTTATTAAATTAGTTATTTATCATTTAATACTAGTCAAACACTATCTATGTGAAAATAAATAGGTCCCAAAATCATCAAATCCAGCTTCATTTCCTGTCACAAATAAGAAACAAACAATGTAAGGATTAAATATGAAACATCAATCTTAAAATAACACACATGAAAGAAATGTAGCTGCAATGTTACAATGAAAAATACAAAATATAGAACCGATTTTTACCTGAATTTGACATGTAGTAATCTTTCATGATCAACGGAACATGTATACCAAAATAAGAGTCCTAGGGTATTTCAATTTCCCAGTTCTCATCTTTGTCATCATTTTCTACATTGTGAACATGATCTTCTCCAGATGTACTGTCATTATGAGCCTCCAAAACATTATGTTCTGTATCAAGTTCATTAGATAAATTTGTTATATTGTTTTCTCCCGGCCTTCTATCACAATCTGATCGCCAAAGCGCTAGTGCTCTTTCATATGGAAAATTTTCAACGTCATACTTTGTTACATATAATCTTAAACATGTATCCACATGTTTATCAAGCTTGTTCCTCAACTTTGACTTCAAAAATGATAGTGCACTAAACATTCTCTCATCCTCCACTGATCCCAAAATCACGGTTTGACACAAATCTGCTAATTTAAAATATTCTGATATGTTTTCTTGCAAGTATTGGCTATCACTTAAAGTATTCCATAATATTGTTATAACACCGTTTTCATTAGGATTCTCCAAAAAAGAATATTTCTTCCACATTGTTTCAGCAAAGCGTCCACCTTGTTGATACAATTTTGATGAATCTAAAATACCTTTGATCTGTTCTCCATGTATTGAGACTTTCTTGCAAAAGTGGTCTACTAAACATTTTAATATATTTTGAAAATCAGCTTTTAAATTTCTTGGACATTCACAATTGTTCCAATATTGAGGGTATACCACACACATGGCCTCCAACAATTCATCTCGAGGAAATCGTTCTCTTATCTCTGATGATAGTGATCTTGCAATTTCTATCAAATTTTATCTCACTAAGATCACAATATTATCAAATTGGTCTCTTGACATGGGGCAATCTTTGGTGATTCGTCCCGTCTTACAAATATAATGAAAGGGGACCATATACCCACACACTGTGATACATAGTATCCCTTTTTCATCAAACGTCAAATTTTTTTCAGTATTTTCTATATTGATGATATTAGTCCAACTTGTAAACTCTGGACCAGTAAAAGAGTCCGGCATCATATACAAATTATCTAATGCAAGGCATGCTGACTTTCTTGCATTTGTGTATTCGGCAATATACATTGTGTGATTCTGAGACATTTTCACGAGGACATTCATTTCATGTAGCATAGGAAGAATTCCAGCCAATGTCAATAATGTTTCTATATCAGTTAGTCGAAAAATAAGATCTTGAGCTTTGTCTACATTATAGCGATTTTCATACATCAACCCTACCAAAGATTTGAACTCACTAAATAGTCTTTGATCTGGTCCATTTAATGAGGTCCATCTTGTATCAACATCTTTCAGTAGTTTTTTTCCATCCATAACACCATCTTCAAATTGTTGAAACTCTAAATATCGTTTGGGACTACGAGGAAAGTATGCATGAGTCTCACGTATAAGATATTCAACTTTTGAAACTAATGGAAACTTGCTTACTATTTTAAATGCAAGATTCATCCTATGAGCCATACAATGAATATTAATCATATATGGTGAAGCTGATAGTTATAGTCTAACACAAAGACCGTTCCTTTGTCCTTGCATTACCGATGCTCCATCTGCTCCAACACATACCAACTTTTTTGCAATCATTAAATGATCCATACCAATTTCCTTCAAAGTATTAAGAACAATTTCATAAAAAAATTCATTTGTAGAAGTCTCTCTCATCTTTTTAATCCCAAGTAGATAGGAATGCCTAATATGGTCATTAACCATATAAATGCTCATGCAGATCCATGAGGTATTATCAATAGTTGTAACCTCATCCAAAGACTGCCAAAAACCTAGCATTTGCAATCTCCTGTTTCAAATCATCAATTTCTACTTGAGCTAGATATCTTGCCCATTCCCAACTAGTTACGGACCAATGAGAAGATGGAAAGTTTGGCACATGAAGAAAAGATAGAAATTTCATCTGATCTAGATAATCTGTCATAGGATGACCTTTACATAAGATGTGAAATATAGTGCTCAATTGTATCATCTTGGATAACAAACTTCTTTCCATCGTCTTTTCAAATTGAGATATGATGGTTCCTCCACTTGCTTCAAGTTTCTTCTTATTTATTAAATATTTTTTGTATTCTTCCACACATTGGCTATGTCGGCATTCCTCCAAAGATTTCCATCTGACAATAGATTTCTCTTTACCATTTACAATTTTCTTTTCATAAACCTTTCCTACATGCTTTTGTACTGTATCTAGCTTCATCTAAAATTTCACTACCTTGCAACTTTTCCAACTACACGCAAGACATTTAACTTCTCGTAAATCCTCATTTGTAGAAAGTATTTCTTCAATAAATGGAAAACTTGAGAGCCAATCATCTTGGAATTTTCTCCCTATGGTCCACTGGACTTTTTTCCTTTTCCGTGAATGGTTTGTGTCACCTTCCAAGGAAATATCTTTAACATTTTCATCATTAATTTCTGTTGAAACTGCATTTATCTCACCCTAATCACTTGAGGAACCTATTATTTCATCCATCATATGGATATTAGATGCATTTTCACAAGATTTAACATCTCTCTCAGTAACAGATTGTTCAAAGGAGCTTGAAGCATGAAGAGAATGCGTATTCTTGGATTGAGACTTTTTAAAGTATGATAATACATCAATTTTCCTTGATAGTTTATTCCCGGGATTAGCTTTTGACATCTCACTGAATGTTCCAGAATTAAAACTTCAAATCAATCTAGAAACCTGCATCAATAGTTTCCAAGAGTTGAGAATTACTAGATTTGTAAGTAGCTTTCAAAGTAAAATAAGTGTAATGTTCACAAAAACCATTATGCAATTTTTTATTAAAATGTTGTGCCAAGGCCCAAGCCCAAAAAAAAAAATAAATCATTATACACAAAACAATAACATCATGAGTCATCATCTATAAAACAAAGAACATCATTCAAATATAAAATATAAAAAAATTTCCACTAAATTAAAACATATCTCCAAATCACCTAATGGACACCTGAAAGCTTTAAACAAAACAACAAAATATTACAATAACTTTAATCATCCTTTCCAAAACACCTCTCCCTTAAGTTGTAAATAATTGGTTATAAGAAGTTGAAACATATCCTCTATCATTTTCCATGATAAAAGTGAGGAAGGAAACTAGTCAGTTACTAGTGATTCTTTTACTTATCAATGGAAAGAAATCTCTTAAGACATTGTCCTCCTGTTGACCATAGTTTCGTTTCCATAGTGAAACACATCCACTATGGCCATGAAATAACCTAAAAAGACTCAAATGTTTTCCATGATTTGTAAACACATGGGTGCCATGTAAAGTTTCAGGCCCAAAAAATCACATTTTGGATCCTATAAACCAAAATTAGTTATTGTATCAAACTTTTGAAACTCCTAATTAGCACTTAGTGTTTGTTATTTAACCAAGTTCCATTGAAATAACAGTGATGGGATGTTACCATTACCAAAGAGTCAACCAATAGATAAATGCACACCACAAATCATACATTCATTGGAACTTCCCCTCCCATGAATGACCATCTAAGGGAAAGGGGAAAAAAAGAAGAAAATAATTCAATGAATCACCATAGTCAGCCAATGATTCTTAGTGTCAAATCATTGGAAACTGCAAATCAATTGCAAATTTAACCCATGCATCCATGGGTTGACAAAAATAATTTATAGCAGCCACAAGCTAATCATTCTACGAGTCTACCCAAATCTGACACAAACTCCTAAAACTTGTTGATTAGAAATTCCCCAAGAAATTTCACTTGGTTCATGAGAGAATGAAAGACTAGTGAAAAAAAACTTCCAGGAAATACGAGTGCAAATATCCTTACATGAATGGATATCACTCTCCAAAATCATTTTGGGCATATTACAATATGTAGGAGCCAGGGAAACATGGTGCATAACAGCAGTCTATTATGCCTGAATTTAAACCGCATCAAGGGAACATTTTCACTCTTCACACATTGAACATTGAAGACAATTAATTAATGCCTGATATGACCATAGCAAAAAAATAATCAAGTAGAGGCTATAACAAGATTATGTGAAAGTGAGAAAGAACACCCATCATGAAGCATCAAGTAATATCATCCACAACATCAACATCACTGTTGGGCATATTTTGATCGCCTTCACCTACTAGAAGTAACTTCTGGTGGTAAAGGTGGTTTTAAAGCTGATCTACGCGAACGACGGGGGGTAGGATTATGTTCTTCCGCAATTGTTGATTAATTTTAACCAAAAATAAATAAACAAAAAGAGGGTAATGCTAGGCAAAAGGGTTTACCAGTAAACTGTGAACTGCAGAAGACCTCCTGGCAAGCCAAGAAGTACGGGCAGGAAATCTCCCCGAATGCTATGTTCGGTGTATCACAATTTAAAGGTGGCCGACTCAGTTCACTATGGATGGATAGCACCTAAAATTTTTCCTCCCAAATATACCCGAAGGTACGTGGAGGCCCAAGTCCGTATTAGTGCTTTCTGATGCGAAACCGCACAGTGAGAGCACCACCTATATACTTATCATACTGTAATGCCACCCCGAGGGACGTGCTATGATATACTTACGTACGTGGGGTGAGATATAACACTCGGAATGTATCGCAGACAAGTTAACGACAGCTACTATGTTTTACGATGTCGGAACACGTCTCTAGCCTAGACTTTCTAAATGTTATCGTTATGGTTCCAATGCGTTTTTAGATAAATTGATATTAATTTTATGTTGACCTTGCTTAAAAATTTGCCTTTCAATGGTATCGCGATGATGTATGTATAAATTCCTAAATGCAAACTAAGAATGATAAGAAAACTTTTCACTTTTAGTTTTTCAATGAAAGACCTAGCTACAAAGGGAAGAGAGCAAATAATTTTGTGAGCAAAAAAATCAATGAACAAAAGAAAACTCTAAGCAAAAAAATAAATGCAGATTTCCTAATGTTTCTTTTTTGCAAAAAAAACACAATCCTACATGCAAATGCAAGTTTTTCTTTTCATTTCCTTTAATGTTATGAATGCAGAAAATAAACTAAGTGCATCAAACAAATGCTTTTTACTTTTTGAGAAATGAAGAATATGAATGACAATTGTATAATTGCCATCATTGCCAGAGTATATATGCCATTTACAAAATGTCAAGGAACTAGATTAAGAAGAGATATCTCAAAAATCGAATTAAAAAGGAAAATAAAACAATCATCATGATACAAGAAACAAAAATATCAAGTGAAAGAGTTAAGGAAATATCATCTTCGTGTTGGAGGAGATGTGAATATGTAGCCTTAGATGTTAGATGAAGTGTTTGGGGTTTGGTAATTCTCTAAAACCCTTAGGAAATATCCTTCCATGAATGGATATCACTCTCCATTCACTACTGAGAGTAGCAGAAAATACTACGATGTTGGATTTCATCACCAACTGGTGTTTTTAGTGCGGGAATCTACTGTTTTTGTGTGGTTTGATCTCTTAGATTTTATAGGCGTGTGATCATTTGATTGTTTCTTTAGTGACCTTAGGATTTTTTATTGAAATTTTCTTTGATTGTGTGTGTTAATAATTTTTAATCGTGGCTAAATTACCGATACAATTGCGTAGGACTCAGGGGAAACCTCCTGAGTATACACCTAGCCAACTAGAAAGACTTAAAATTCTGATACCACATACTATCAGTAGAACTGGATCAACATAACAAGGAGAATCATCCGTAATTACTCATCCTGGTTTTGAAGTAAATCAACCGCAATTAGCAGAACATACTGCACAAAAAATTTCAATTCTGAATTAACTGGAGTGGGGTCTCACATTAGGTACCTAAGGCTCCTAGAGTCCAGACAATGGCCATGGTTCAATGTTTCAAACAAATCTTAAATCTGCATGGATGCCATATGAAGAGTATGAAGGGACAGTTCCTCAGATGCCTTTCATTATTAAGACCTCAAATTTATTTTGGATTGTAGTTATACACATAAAAATCCTATTACAAAAAACATAAACTCTCATAGGCCAATGGTCCCATTTCCCATAGATCTTTGCTAGGGAAGAAATGATGCAAATACTAGTATAGATTCTCTTTAACTCTAGATCTATTAAGCAACAAAAGGGATAAATATCAAATAACTTCTCAGGCTTAAAAAAATATAGGGTCAAGTGGATCTATGCTAGTTTATATATATTTGTAACATTAAACATCGAATATGAAATACTTTCCATGTTATTTTATTAGTGCCCATGTATATTACAATGATGTCTCTGCCACCCAAGCTTTAATGCACCTCACTTTCTATCAATGCAACTAGAGATCTAAAATGTAGTTAGTTCTATTACTGTTTAATACTTTCAGGATAGAATTAAATGTTTATTCCCTATATGCTTTGCATGACAAATGAATGCCTTTTAATGTTTTTCCAATTTAGTATTTTTATAGTGAAATCGAGTACCACATAAAACAACATGAAAGAGGAGGACAAACTTTTTCTGGCTAGATTAAGTGTTATATCGGCTGACCTAGATGACATTGAGCACCAGCTACTTGCCAAGGTATCCCTTCTTATGAAATTAGCTTAATAAGCTTACAGGATGATCTTATATCTTGTAATTGATATGTACTTAGTCTTCTAGAGTGTAACACATGCATTTTATTTTTTTTGTTAAATGTAGCTCATTTTCCTGTATTGCTTCCCACTTTTCATTGTACTTATTGGTATGATAGGATGAGAACAGAGCTCATGAAAACATCAGTCAACCTGCATAGGTAAGCGATGGTGAAAAAACTTCTGAAAGAGAAGAAGGTGATCGAGAAATTTTGCTTACAAAGGTCCAAATTCATGCTCAATTAAGGGTAGTGGAGGTTGAAATAGCTGTAGTTTCAGCTGGCCTTGAAATAGTTCAAAGCATTGCAGGAAAAGATTTGGAGAGTTTAGAAGGTGAAAAGTATGAAAATGATCAAGACTTAAGTGAACACAAGCCTTTTGTAGTGGATGGAGGAGTGCTTCAACGAGCATTGGCTACTGAAAGGCTTAGAAGCCTTAAGCAGAAAAGAGGACATCTTAAGGAACAACTGAAAGCTTTTGAGAGAGATGGAAAGACACAGGAACTTGAGGAACAAAAGGTGCTTCTGAATTCAGTGAAGAATAAAAAAGAAACAATGATCAATCGAACTGGACGTCTGTTGGATAAGCCAACAAGAGGGAAAAGGAATAATTTTTCATTGGAGGAGGATGATGAGTTTGATGCGGCAACGTCAGGGCTCATTGAAACTGTAATTTGCATTGCCCTTTAGTCCTGTATTAGTATCATATGTCTTAAATGCAATACAAATAATTTTGAACTTTATTTTAAAAGAGTAAAATTCAGGGGCAGTAAGCAAAGTTCTATGTTTTCTGTGTTATATCATGCATCTTGAAGATAGTTTTGTACTATAGATAACATAATTTTGAATCTTTGAATGAGACACCTGGAAATTATTTGCTTTGGTAGGAACGTGATAAGCTTATCCGTAAAGGAGTGTTTACACCTTTTCACCAAGTCAAAGGTTTTGAACGTCGTGTTCAAAGGTCTCGCCCAACAAAGGATGATGGGGACAAGTTTTCTTTAAATTCTATCTCAAAAGCTTCCAGATCATTGTCTGCACTCTCAATAGCTCGAAATTCAACAAAGTTTCTTGATGCAGCATATTTACCAAAATTGAATCCTCCCACGCATGAATTTCGAAGGCTTAGAAGGCCTATCAATATTCAGAATCCAACAAGGTTGAGAAACTTCCAAAGGATCAAACAAACCATTTAAGAAAGCAAAGAATATGACCTGTACCTAATCAATACTAGAGGAAAGCAGCATCAAGCGATGATGAGCCATGGAATGATTCTAATCACCATGAAAGCTATGGCAAGAAGATCATAAATCTTTTGTTTATTTCAAAGCACGTAGGAAATCATCTAGATGATACTATGGTATTTTGAAACTTGATACTTATATAAAACTTAGTTCATAATCACATTATTATAATTTTGTAGGTGTGCTTATGTGGCAAACATATAGATCCATGCCTTCTGTCATGTTCACATATTCAAATCTACATTACTGGATCCGGGTACCAGGCCCTTGGATCTGTCCAGATCCTGATACTGATACAACTTGGATATAGTCTGAATCCAGCTGGAATATGCATTCATCTTGGAATTTGGTTGGATACATATGGGCTATATTCTGGATATATCCTCAATGGAGTCTCACACAGTATCTAGTGGAAGAAAAGAAGGAAACAAACCAATAACAATAACTTAACCCAAAAAATGCTATCTTGATTGTTTACATTGATATATATATATATATATATATATATATATATATATATGTTTTGTAGATATTTTCAGCTGTATATATTTATAAATACATATTATAAATAGATTACACAAGTATCTTTACGATAAGTATCAATATAAAAATAAATGTATTTAATTGCACATGGTGTGTGTTGTCTGTGTGGATGTCTTGGTATTCTTTTTTCCAAGGAAAAAACTGTAGATTTGTATTCAAGAAGAAAGTTACCTTCTGAAGGTGCTCAGAGAACTGATATCAAATAAAATATGATAAACAATCCAGCGGAGAAAAGTCTTCTACCTATATTATCTCCTATACTGGGATAACACTACAAAACAAGAGATAACAATCCTGTCATCTGGGTTAATGTCCTATATTTGTTTGGAAGATGTGCTTGAAGTGGTTGATCACAATTCTTTGCAAGTTCTTTGTTTCCTCCCTTATTGTGATTGGTGACTCTGGGATATGACAGTTATATGTAGTTATAGGGAATATTGCAATGTAAACTGTGAGTGAAACCTAGAACAAAATTATAAATATCAATCTTCTGAGGATTACCACTTTATCTTACTAAAGTTGAAAATATTTTGAAACTTTTTTGTCCTTTAGAAATCTATCTATTCCTAACGGTTAATGGTTTTACTGTTTTGGTAGAAGACATCTTTCAAAAAAAGAATGATAGGAATAAACATCAGTAAGGTTCAGATTTAGCAGACTATGATTGCAAAGTTGAAGGTTGTAAGGAAGATATGGATGATGTTGGAAGTATTGAGGAAGACACTGTAACTCTTCAAGGAGGATTCAAAATTCCTGCTAAAATATTTGACAAAAACTTTGATTATCATAAAACAAGAGTAAAGTGGCTATGGGAGTTACATAGATAGAGGGCAGGAGGAATAATAGGAGATGAAATGGGTCTTGCAAAAACTATTCAGGTGATAGCCTTTTTGGCAGCTCTGCACTTCAGTGGTATGTATAAACCTAGCATAATTGTATGCCCAGTAACTCTCTTACACCAATGGAGACGAGAAGACCTAAAGTGGTGCCCACACTTCCATGTTGCAATATTGCACTATTCTGTTCCAGTATCTTCCTGGAAGACAAATAAAGAAAAACAAAAAAAGGGTGATGATGAAGATGAACCCTTATTACTCAGTGACAAGGAGGAAGTCTAGCCTGTTAAAGGTCCAAACAAGTGGGATATTTTAATTAGCCGTATAATAGAATCTTGGTATGGGTTGCTCATCACTACTTATGAACATCTTCATCTTCTAAGGGAAAAATTACTGGACATGGAGTTACATGATCAACGAACCTGAAGCAAAATTGGAACAAATTTAGGTTCAAAGACTATGGGAGACATGTGCTTAGAGGTTTGACCTAGGCATCCTACAATCTTCAACAGTAAATAAAAGAGAGGGAGCTTTCACATAGGTAACCTTGAAAGAACATGATCAAAATTTTGTTCAAGGAAGATAATGAGATAAAAATATCAACGACTATGATAACATTGGTGACTACGTAATAATCGTTATTCATTAACCTAAACAAGATAAAAAAAAGGATAATTTACTCAATTTAGCATGCATCAATACTATCCACACTAAAAGAGAACTATCCACATCAATACTATCTCTGATGAAACTAGAGATTATGCTCTTCTGGACAAATATGCCCAACAAATTTTGGTTTCCTAGATGTCATAGGAGTTTTTTCTTTGTAGCTATAAGAGGCCTGCGCACCTTATGGTTGTTTCTTGTTAGCTTTAGTTTACAGTAGTAAGTTCCATGTCTTGTGACTTTGAGGATTTGACACCTCAGCTCTGTCATTTACATGGGTATACTTGTTCTCTTCTCACTTGGAGTTGAGATCCCCTTGTTGTGTAGGGTTTTTTTCATTCACAATGCAATGCCCCAATCTTTGATCAAGAAAGACAAGTTTATCACAATTGTATCCTCAGGAGCATAGTCACCCTAACTCATCACAACCATTGGTGCATTCTGTTCATGTACTTGAAGATCCACGAATAGAATTGTGGATGGATCAATTTGTTGGGACATTTTGAAAACACGTGACCAAATGTTCTTGCTGTAAAATCAGATTGACACAGTTTTTGGTAGATGCTTGTAGCTCATTTTGACTTAGTTTTTTGATCTATTGCTGTATAGTGTTAATGTCCTCCAGGGAAAAATCAATATCATCTCCTTTGGATACCATGGAAATTAATAAAAACTTAGAAAGATCATATGAACATTTTACTAATAGTGCATGTCCTTATGTTGCTTGTTGGATCTACCATGTTTCTCCATCCCTAACACATATTGTTACCTTAACACCAACAAATCGATCAGCTCCGAATTTTTATGTTTAATTACAAGTCCCCTTTTTAACTACCAAGTTTCTTGGTTGGTTGGAAGATAATAGAGGAACATTATAATCTGTACAGTTAATGGTTTTACTGTTTTGGTAGAAGACATCTTGCAAAAAAATAATGATAGGAATAAACAGCAAGACGGTTCATATTTAGCAGACTATGATTGCAAAGTTGAAGGTTGTGAGGAAGATATGGATGATGTTGGCAGTGTTGAGGAAGACACTATAACTCTTGAAGGAGGATTCAAAATTCCTGCTAAAATATTTGACAAGAACTTTGATTATCATAAAACAAGAGTAAAGTGTCTATGGGAGTTACTTAGATAGAGGGCAGGAGGAATAATAGGAGATGAAATGGTTCTTGCAAAAACTATTCAGGTGATAGCCTTTTTGGCAGCTCTGCACTTCAGTGGTATGTATAAACCTAGCATAATTTTATGCCCAATAACTCTCTTACACCAATGGAGACAAGAAGTCCTAAAGTGGTAACCACACTTCCATGTTGCAATATTGCATGATTCTGTTCTAGTATCTTCCTGGAAGACAAATAAAGAAAAACAAAAAAAGGGTGATGATGAAGATGAACCCTTATTACTCAGTGACAAGGAGGAAGTCTAGCCTGTTAAAGGTCCAAACAAGTGGGATACTTTAATTAGCTGTATAATAGAATCTTGGTATGGGTTGCTCATCACTACTTATGAACATCTTCGTCTTCTAAGGGAAAAATTACTGGACATGGAGTTACATGATCAACAAACCTGAAGCAAAATTGGAACAGATTTAGGTTCAAAGACTATGGGAGACAAGTGCTTAGATGTTTGACCTAGGCATCCTACAATCTTCAAGAGTAAATAAAAGAGAGGGAGCTCTCACATAGGTAACCTCGAAAGAACATGATCAAAATTTTGTTCAAGGAAGATAATGAGATAAAAATATCAACGACTATGATAACATTGGTGACTACGTAATAATCGTTATTCATTAACCTAAACAAGATAAAAAAAAAGGATAATTTACTCAATTTAGCATGCATCAATACTATCCACACTAAAAGAGAACTATCCACATCAATACTATCTCTGATGCAACTAGAGATTATGCTCTTCTGGAAAAATATGCCCAACAAATTTTTGTTTCCTAGATGTCACAGGAGTTTTTTCTTTGTAGCTATAATAGGCCTGTGCACATTATGGTTGTTGCTTGTTAGCTTCATTTTAAAGTAGTAAGTTCTGTGTCTTGTGACTTTGAGGATTTAACACCTCAGCTCTGTCATTTACATGGGTATACTTGTTCTCTTCTCACTTGGAGTTGAGATCCCCTTGTTGTGTAGGGTTTTTTTCATTCACAATGCAATGCCCCAATCACTGATCAAGAAAGACAAGTTTATCACAATTGTATCCTCAAGAGCATAGTCACCCTAACTCATCACAACCATTGGTGCATTTTTTTGTACTTGAAGATCCACGAATAGAATTGTGGATGGATTGATTTGTTGGGACATTTTGAAAACACATGACCAGATGTTCTTGCTGTAAAATCAGATTGACACAGTTTTGGGTAGATTCTTGTAGCTCATTTTGACTTAGTTTTTTGATCTATTGCTGTATAGTGTTAATGTCATCCAGGGAAAAATCAGTATGATCTGCTTTGGATACCATGGAAATTAATAAAAACTTAGAAAGCTCATATGAACGTTTTACTAATAGTGCATTTCCTTATGCTACTTGTTGGATCTACCGTGTTTCTCCACACGTACCGAGCAAGCTTCCCACATGCCAAAATGGTGGCTAACATTTGGCTCCAAGTGTCCTTGGAACCACATGAGAACCCTTTAAAGTTGAATCCCATCGAAATGAAAGTTGTGCAAGAAACCAATGAGCCAATGTAACCATGTAATGATTGTCGGCACAATGAAACTGTTTGTGTTTGATCATGATAAAATAGGGACACATCGAAGCTTGAATGGTCATGTGTTTTAATCTTTGCCGTAAGTGTATTAAACCACTTGTGTTCACTTGTTTTTCCTTTTATGAAAACAGTTAATAAGAAAAAATTACATTCACATGTTGTCATATTCTCTAGATCAACCTTCTCTTCATATTGTCTCAATTTACCATATTTATATGCAATCCAAAACTTCATTTCTCCATTCTTATCATCATCAAAAGTGATTTTGTTCTCAAAAAAATTGAAACTTAAACAATTGATATTTTATTCTTGAAACTTGTTTTTGAACATTTTCTTGATTCCATAGGCACAACCAAAGTCTTGATGAGCCCACACGGTTGTACAAAAGACATCAAAATTTTGAAATATATTTCGCTGAAAGTTTCAAAAATACTTACCAACACATCAAAATTTTGAAATATCTTTTGCTGAAAATTTCAGAAATACTTAACAACATCATCTTGAAATAGAGATCTTGAAACAGAGATCTGGTCCATCAAAACTGCAGTGATCCATGGCTTCAACTTTTTTTAACCTTGGGAGAGAAATGGGAATTTCAATCCCCCGAATTTCAATTCCATTATACACCATGTCATATTCAAAACTTCAACTTTGGAGAGGTCTGAAAGTTTTGTTCAAGAGTGAAAGATCATACCCTGTCTTGTTCAAATCCCATATTTGAGATATCCTTATTCAACACTTCGATATGCAAGGAAGATTAAGCCCACCTTCATTCTCGCTCGAGAAAATACTATTATTTGCCTGAAAACAATCATATACTAGATGTTGAAAATGGTTCAAATCTTTGATGGGCATTTTAACAATACAATCCTCATCATTAAGAAATTGTAAATTCATAAGTGCTCTGTTTTTTGGCAGTATTCATCCTCATCATATCAATGGTCTTCATCATCATTTGGAACAACAATTTGAAAAAACCTGAGATTTTCTTTCAGATAAGTTCTGTCATCTTCATCGACACTGGCTTATCAGAATCTATTCTTCTTATGAGAAGTGAATTTCCCTCCTTGATTATCTTCTCTTTTTCCATCATCACATCCACCATATCCCGTAATAAACCTGAGATAGGGTTAAAGTCAAACTTCCCTCTTGGCGGTGATCATCAAATACTGGTGGCCCTTCAAACACAATGTATATATGATATGATCTGCCTCTATTTTGTCCCAAATATAAGGTCTGATCCAGATCTATGAGAAATTATTACGAGTGTCAAGGCTAGTGTTCGAGATGATCACATGTTGTTACCTTAACACCAACAAATCGATCAGCTCTGAATTTTTATGTTTAATTACAAGTCCCCTTTTTAACTACTAAGTTTCTTGGTTGGTTGGAAGATAATAGAGGAACATTATAATCTGTACAGTTAATGGTTTTACTGTTTTGGTAAAAGACATATTGCAAAAAAAGAATGATAGGAATAAATAGCAAGAAGGTTCAGATTTAGCAGATTATGATTGCAAAGTTGAAGGTTGTGAGGAAGATATGGATGATGTTGGCAGTATTGAGGAAGACACTATAACTCTTGAAGGAGGATTCAAAATTCCTGCTAAAATCTTTGAAAATAACTTTGATTATCATAAAACAAGAGTAAAGTGGCTATGGGAGTTACATAGATAGAGGGTAGGAGGAATAATAGGAGATGAAATGGGTCTTGCAAAAACTATTCAGGTGATAGCCTTTTTGGCAACTCTGCACTTCAGTGGTATGTATAAACCCAGCATAATTGTATGCCCATTAACTCTCTTACGCCATTGGAGACGAGAAGTCCTAAAGTTGTACCCAAACTTCCATGTTGCAATATTGCATGATTCTGTTCCAGTATCTTCCTGGAAGACAAATAAAGCAAAACAAAAAAAGGGTGACGATGAAGATGAACCCTTATTACTCAGTGACAAGGAGGAAGTCTAGCCTGTTAAAGGTCCAAACAAGTGGGATATTTTAATTAGCTGTATAATAGAATCTTTGTATGGGTTGCTCATCACTACTTATGAACATCTTCATCTTCTAAGGGAAAAATTACTAGACATGGAGTTACATGATCAAAAATCCTGAAGAAAAATTGGAACAAATTTAGGTTCAAAGACTATGGGAGACATGTGCTTAGAGGTTTGACCTAGGCATCCTACAATCTTCAACAATAAATAAAAGAGAGGGAGCTTTCACATAGGTAACCTTGAAAGAACATGATCAAAACTTTGTTCAAGGAAGATAATGAGATAAAAATATCAATGACTATGATAACATTGGTGACTACGTAATAATCGTTATTCATTAACCTAAACAAGATAAAAAAAAGGATAATTTACTCAATTTAGCATGCATCAATACTGTCCACACTAAAAGAGAACTATCCACATCAATACTATCTCTGATGCAACTAGAGATTATGCTCTTCTGGACAAATATGCCTAACAAATTTTGGTTTCCTAGATGTCACAGGATATTTTGCTTTGTAGCTATAAGAGGCCTACACACATTATGGTTGTTGCTTGTTAGCTTCAGTTTATAGTAGTAAGTTCTATGTCTTGTGACTTTGAGGATTTGACACCTCAGCTCTGTCATTTACATGGGTATACTTGTTCTCTTCTCACTTGGAGTTGAGATCCCCTTGTTGTGTAGGGTTTTTTTCATTCACAATGCTGAAAGACATCAAAATTTTGAAATATATTTTGCTGAAAGTTTCAGAAATACTTACCAACACATCAAAATTTTGAAATATATTTTGCTGAAAATTTCAGAAATACTTAACAATGTCATCTTGAAACAGAGATCTTGAAACAATGATCTGGTCCATCGAAACTGCAGTGATCCATGGCTTCAAATTTTGTTAACCTTGGGAGATAAATGGGAATTTCAATCCCCCGAATTTCAATTCCATTATACACCATGTCATATTCAAAACTTCAACTTTGGAGAGGTCTGAGAGTTTTGTTCACAAGTGAAAGATCATACCCTGTCTTGTTCAAATCCCATATTTGAGCTGTCCTTATTCAACACTTCGATATGCAAGTAAGATTAAGCCCACCTTCATACTCGCTAGAGAAAATACTATTATTTTCCGAAACAATCATATATTAGATGTCAAAATGGTTCAATCTATTCAAATCTTTGATGGGCATTTTAACAATACAATCCTCATCATTAAAAAATTGTAAATTCATAAGTGCTCTGTTTTTTGGCAGTATTCATCCTTATCATATCAAGGGTCGTCATCATCATTTGGAACAACAATTTGAAAAAACCTGAGATTTTCTTTCTGGATAAGTTCTGTCATCTTCATCGACACTGGCTTATCAGATTCTATTCTTCTTATGAGAAGTGAATTTCCCTCCTTGATTATCTGCTCTTTTTCTGTCATCACATCCACCATATCCCGTAACAAACCTGAGATAGGGTCAAAGTCAGACTTCCCTCTTGGTGGTCATCATCAAATATTGGTGGCCCTTCAAAGCACAATGTATATATGATATGATCTGCCTCTATTTTGTCCCAAATATAAGGTCTGATCCAGATCTATGAGAAATTATTATGAGTCTCAAGGCTAGTGTTCGAGATGATCACATGTTGTTACCTTAACACCAACAAATCGATCAGCTCCGAATTTTTATGTTTAATTACAAGTCCCCTTTTTAACTACCAAGTTTCTTGGTTGGTTGGAAGATAATAGAGGAACATTATAATATATACAGTTAATGGTTTTACTATTTTGGTAGAAGACATCTTGCAAAAAAACAATGATAGGAATAAACTACAGGAAGGTTCAGATTTAGCAGACTATGATTGCAAAGTTGAAGGTTGTGAGGAAGATATGGATGATGTAATGATTGTCGGCACAATGAAATTGTCTGTGTTTGATCATGATAAAATAGGGACACATCGAAGCTTGAATGGTCATGTGTTTTAATCTTTTCCGTAAGTGTATTAAACCACTTGTGTTCACTTGTTTTTCCTTTTATGAAAACAGTTCATAAGAAAAAATTGCATTCACATGTTGTCATATTCTCTAGATCAACTTTCTTTTCATATTGTCTGAATTTACCATATTTATATGCAGTCCAAAACTTCATTTTTCCATTCTTATCATCATCAAAAGTGACTTTGTTCTCAAAAAAATTGAAACTGAAACAATTGATATTTTATTCTTGAAACTTGTTTTTGAACATTTTCTTGATTCCATAGGCACAACCAAAGTCTTGATGAGCCCACCCGATTGTACAAAAGACATCAAAATTTTGAAATATATTTTGCTGAAAGTTTCAGAAATACTTACCAACACATCAAAATTTTGAAATATATTTTGCTGAAAATTTCAGAAATACTTAACAATGTCATCTTGAAATAGAGATCTTGAAACAATGATCTGGTCCATCGAAACTGCAGTGATCCATGGCTTCAATTTTTTTTAACCTTGGGAGATAAATGGGAATTTCAATCCCCCGAATTTCAATTCCATTATACACCATGTCATATTCAAAACTTCAACTTTGGAGGGGTCTGAGAGTTTTGTTCACAAGTGAAAGATCATACCCTGTCTTGTTCAAATCCCATATTTGAGCTGTCCTTATTCAACACTTCGATATGCAAGTAAGATTAAGCCCACCTTCATACTCGCTAGAGAAAATACTATTATTTTCCTGAAAACAATCATATACTAGATGTTGAAAATGGTTCAAATCTTTGATGGGCATTTTAACAATACAATCCTCATCATTAAAAAATTGTAAATTCATAAGTTCTCGATTTTTTGGCAGTATTCATCCTCATCATATCAAGGGTTGTCATCATCATTTGGAACAACAATTTGAAAAAACCTGAGATTTTCTTTCAGATAAGTTATGTCATATTCAACGACACTGGTTTATCATATTCTATTCTTCTTATGAGAAATGAATTTCCCTCCTTGATTATCTGCTCTTTTTCCATCATCACATCCACCATATCCTGTAACAAACCTGAGATAGGGTCAAAGTCAGACTTCCCTCTTGGTGGTCATCATCAAATACTGGTGGCCCTTCAAAGCACAATGTATATATGATATGATCTACCTATATTTTGTCCCAAATATAAGGTCTGATCCAAATCTATGAGAAATTATTACGAGTCTCAAGGCTAGTGTTCGAGATGATCATATGTTGTTACCTTAACACCAACAAATCGATCAGCTCCGAATTTTTATGTTTAATTACAAGTCCCCTTTTTAACTACCAAGTTTCTTGGTTGGTTGGAAGATAATAGAGGAACATTATAATCTATACAGTTAATGGTTTTACTATTTTGGTAGAAGACATCTTGCAAAAAAACAATGATAGGAATAAACTACAGGAAGGTTCAGATTTAGCAGACTATGATTGCAAAGTTGAAGTTTGTGAGGAAGATATGGATGATGTTGGCAGTATTGAGGAAGACACTGTAACTCTTGAAGGAGGATTCAAAAGTCCTGCTAAAATATTTGACAATAACTTTGATTATCATAAAACAAGAGTAAAGTGGCTATGGGAGTTACATAGATAGAGGGCAGGAGGAATAATATGATATGAAATGGTCTTGTAAAAACTATTTAGGTGATAGCCTTTTTGGCAGCTCTGCACTTCAGTGGTATGTATAAACCCAACATAATTGTATGCCCAGTAACTCTCTTATGCCAATGGAGATGAGAAGTCCTAAAGTGGTACCCACACTTCCATGTTACAATATTGCACGATTCTGTTCCAGTATCTTCCTGGAAGACAAATAAAGAAAATCAAAAAAAGGGTGATGATGAAGATGAACCCTTACTACTCAGTGACAAGGAGGAAGTCTAGCCTGTTAAAGGTCCAAACAAGTGGGATATTTTAATTAGCCATATAATAGAATCTTGGTATGGGTTGCTCATCACTACTTATGAACATCTTCGTCTTCTAAGGGAAAAATTACTGGACATGGAGTTACATGATCAACAAACCTGAAGCAAAATTGGAACAGATTTAGGTTCAAAGACTATGGGAGACATGTGCTTAGAGGTTTGACCTAGGCATCCTACAATCTTCAACAATAAATAAAAGAGAGGGAGCTTTCACATAGGTAACCTCGAAAGAACATGATCAAAATTTTGTTCAAGGAAGACAATGAGATAAAAATATCAACGACTATGATAACATTGGTGAATACGTAATAATCGTTATTCATTAACCTAAACAAGCTAAAAAAGAGGATAATTTACTCAATTTAGCATGCATCAATACTATCCACACTAAAAGAGAAATATCCACTTCAATACTATCTCTGATGCAACTAGAGATTATGCTCTTCTGGACAAATAAGCCCAACAAATTTTTGTTTCCTAGATGTCACAGGAGTTTTTGCTTTGTAGCTATAAGAGGCATGTGCACATTATGGCTATTGCTTGTTATCTTCAGTTTACAGTAGTAAGTTCTGTGTCTTGTGACTTTGAGGATTTGACACCTCAGCTCTGTCATTTACATGGGTATACTTTTTCTCTTCTCACTTGGAGTTGAGATCCCCTTGTTGCGTAGGGTTTTTTTCATTCACAATGCAATGCCCCAATCTCTGATCAAGAAAGACAAGTTTATCACAATTGTATCCTCAAGAGCATAGTCACCCTAACTCATCACAACCATTGGTGTATTCTGTTCATGTACTTGAAGATCCACGAATAGAATTGTGGATGGATCGATTTGTTGGGACATTTTGAAAACACATGACCAAATGTTCTTGCTGTAAAATTAGATTGACACAGTTTTGGTTAGATGCTTGTAGCTCATTTTGACTTAGTTTTTTGATCTATTGCTGTATAGTGTTAATTTCCTCCAGGGAAAAATCAGTATAATCTCCTTTGGATACTATGGCAATTAATAAAAACTTAGAAAGCTCATATGAATATTGTACTAATAGTGCATGTCCTTATGCTAATTTTTGGATCTACCGTGTTTCTCCATCCCTACCGAGCAAGCTTCCCACATGCCAAAATGGTGGCTAACATTTGGCTCCAAGGGTCCTTGGAACCACAGGATAACCCTTGAAAGTTGAATCCCATAGAAATGAAAGTTGTGCAAGAAACCAGTGAGCCAATGCAACCATGTAATGATTGTCAGCACATTGAAACTGTCTATGTTTGATCATGATAAAATAGGGACACATCGAAGCTTGAATGGTCATGTGTTTTAATCTTTGCCGTAAGTGTATTAAACCACTTGTGTTCACTGGTTTTTCCTTTTATGAAAACAGTTCATAAGAAAAAATTGCATTCACGTGCTGTCATATTCTCTAGATCAACCTTCTCTTCATATTGTCTCAATTTACCATATTTATATGCAATCCAAAACTTCATTTCTCCATTCTTATCATCATCAAAAGCGATTTTGTTCTCAAAAAAATTGAAACTGAAACAATTGATATTTTATTTTTGAAACTTGTTTTTGAACATTTTCTTGATTCCATAGGCACAACCAAAGTCTTGATGAGCCCACCCAATTGTACAGAAGACATCAAAATTTTGAAATTTATTTTGCTGAAAGTTTCAGAAGTACTTACCAACACATCAAAATTTTGAAATATCTTTTGCTGAAAATTTCAGAAATACTTAACAACGTCATCTTGAAACATAGATCTTGAAATCAAGAAAGGGAAGGAAGGTGCATATCGTTGAACAAACTGGCGAAAAGCGCGGTGCCTCTGTGTTGTTAGTCGGCGTTGGAGTCTAAAAGCGAGCTTGTACATTCGCTTGAGGCCGAGCACGTAGGCTGTGGCGAGTGTTATCTCCCACAACAAAATCTCTTTCGAAGTGTATCTCAATTCTCTGCTATATACGAACTATGGGAGGCCCTAACAGACCAGAGAGTGTCGGCCTCGCTCAGCCAGCAAGAAGATCGGTGTGCACCAGGGAAAATTTTAAGAACCCCCTAAATTTATATATATAATAAATAGGTGAATCCCCATGATACATAGGAAAAATGGAAGATGATTTTATTAATAATATAATATGTATATATATATTTTTTTGGCGAATCCCTCACGAGATTATATTATCCTGTAAAATCATGGCGAATCACCAGTAAAAATGGTGAATCACTACTACAAAATGGTGAATCATTGCCTAGTGGAGTTCGGGGTGTTGGTTCCAATGAAATATGGTAATTGAACCAGGAGTAGAAGGAAGAGAACCACCGAGACCAAGCATGGTACATGGTGACTCCTGAGGGAAGTAGTTCTCATGTAGTTTGGAAAACGCGTTCTTCTAGTTCTGCTAAGTGTAGTGTTGTTTCTCATGCTACTACTAGCACTGATATTGAGGTTGGCAAGGAGTTTGAGGAAGCATGGAAGGTAACAGTGGTGGAGAATTACAAAGAGTACCCCATGATGGGCTCCATTTTTCCCTTTGGTATTTGTGCCTGCAAGACCTTCTGTCCATTGAACCAACAATTAGCCATTCAACCAACAATCAACTTGACTGAGTTGATTAGGTAAGAGTCAACTTAGACTAATCTTCAAAACTTTTTTTTGCACTATCCCATATTTATCACACTAATGCTACACAACATAGTGCATTTGTACCTAACTCTCAATAATTATTTTCCAAGAAAAATCTATAATAAGAAAAATATTTTACTATATTCTAAAAGGTGAAGATGTCAAAATCATGCCACAAAGTGAAAGGAAATAAAATATCTTTCCTCAAACCACCAAATATATAAAGAAAACAATAATTATTATAATAATATAACTAGATCTATCAATCTATCGATCTATGCATGATATGAAAACCATAAGCATTCAAGAGACTAATTTCAAACTCAACAAAATCCTCTAAACAAGCAACAAACAAACCACTAAAATTTTCAAAGATATCAAGGCTAGACATTAACACAATTTCATGTACTTGAATAAGCCCATTGTTGCTTAGCGTTAGACTTCTTAAATTAGTTCTTTATCATTTAATACTAGGACACTATCTATGTGAAAATAAATAGGTCCCAACTTCATCAAATCCGACTTCATTTCCAATCAAAGATCAAAACTAGCTTCATTTCCAATCCCAATATAAAATCACACATTTTCGAAATATCAATAATTATTTTCCAAGAAAATATAAAACTCAAAACTCAGCAAAATTCCCCAAACACAAGCAACATATATACCATTAAAATTTTCCAAGATGTCAAAGCTAAACATCAAGGTAGTTTCATGTACTTGAATGAGCCCATTGATGCTTTGCATTAGTATTGTTAAATTAGTTATCTATCATTTAACATTAGTCAAACACTATCTATGTGAAAAGAAATAGGTCCCAAAATCATCAAATCCAGCTTCATTTCCTGTCACAAATAAGAAACAAACAATGTAAGGATTAAATATGAAACATCAATATGAAAATAACACACATGAAAGAAATGTAGCTGCAATGTTACAATGAAAAATACAAAATATAGAACCCATTTTTACCTGAATTTGACATGTAGTAATCTTGCATGATCAATGGAACATGTATACGAAAATAAGAGTCCTAGGGTATTTCAATTTCCCAGTTCTCATCTTGGTCATCATTTTCTACATTGTGAACATGATCTTCTCCATATGTACTATCATTATGAGCCTCCAAAACATTATGTTCTGTATCAAGTTCATTAGATAAATTTGCTATATTGTTTTCTCCCCTTCTATCACAATCTGATCGCCAAAGCGCTAGTGCTCTTTCATATGGAAAATTGTCAACGTCATACTTTGTTACATATAATCTTAAACATGTATCCACATGTTTACCAAGCTTGTTCCTCAAATATGACTTCAAAAATGATAGTGCACTAGACATTCTCTCATCCTCCACTGATCCCAAAATCATGGTTTGACACAAATCTGCTAATTTAAAATATTCTGATATGTTTTCTTGCAGGTATCGGCTAGCACTTAAAGTATTCCATAATCTTGTTATAGCACCTTTTTCATTAGGATTCTCCAAAAAAGGATATTGCTTCCACATTGTTTCAGCAAAGCGTCCACCTTGTTGATACAATTTTGATGAATCTAAAATACCTTCAATCTGTTCTCCATGTATCGAGACTTTCTTGCAAAAGTGGTCTACTAAACATTTTAATCTCTTTTGAAAATCGGCTTTTAAATTTCTTGGACATTGAAAATTGTTCCAATATTGAGGGTATACCACACACATGGCCTCCAACAATTCATCTTGAGGAAATAATTCTCTTATCTCTGATGATAGTGATCTTGCAATTTCTATCAAATTTTGTCTCACTGAGATCACAATATTATCAAATTGGTCTCTTGACACAGGGCAATCTTTGGTGATTCATCCCCTCTTACTAATATAATGAAAGGGGACCATATACCCACGCACTGTGATACATAGTATCCCTTTTTCATCAAACGTCAAATTTCTTTTAGTATTTTCTATATTGATGATCTTAGTCCAACTGGTAAACTCTGGACCAGTAAAAGAGTTCGGCATCATATACAAATTATCCAATGCAAGGCATGCTGACTTTCTCGCATTTGTGTATTCGACAATATACATTGTGCGATTCTGAGACATTTTCATGAGGAAATTCAATTCATGTAGCATAGGAATAATTCCAGCCAATGTCAATAATGTTTCTATATCAGTTAGTCGAAAAAGAAGATCTTGAGCTTTGTCTACATTGTAGCGATTTTTATACATCAACCCTACCAAAGATTTGAACTCACTAAATAGTCTTTGAGCTGGTCCATTTAATGAGATCCATCTTGTATCAACATCTTTCAGTAGTTTTTTTCCATCCGTAACACCATCTGCAAATTGTTGAAACTCTAAATATCGTTTGGGACTATGAGAAAAGTATGCATGAGTCTCACGTACAAGATCTTCAACTTTTGAAACTAATGGAAACTTGATTACTATTTTAAATGCAATATTCATCGTATGAGCCATACAATGAATATTAAGCATATATGGCGAAGCTGATAGTTTTAGTCTAACACAAATACCATTTATTTGTCCTTGCATTACCGATGCTCCATCTGCTCCAACACATACCAAATTTTTTGCAATCATTAAATGATCCATACCACTTTCCTTAAAAGTATTAACAACAAGTTCATAAATATTTTCAGCTGTAGAAGTCTCTCTCATATTTTTAATCCCAAGTAGATAGGAATGCCTAATATGGTCATTAACCATATAAATGCTCATGCAGTTCCATGAAGTATTATCAATAGTTGTAACCTCATCCAAAGACAATGCCAAAAACCTAGCATTTGCAATCTCCTATTTCAAATCATCAATTTCTACTTGAGCTAGATATCTTGCCCATTCGCAACCACTAGTTACGGACCAATGAGAAGATGGAAAGTTTGGCACGTGAAGAAAAGATAGAAATTTCATCTGATCAGGATAATCTGTCATAGGATGACCTTTACATAAGATGTGAAATACAGTGCTCAATTGTATCTTCTTGGATAACAAACTTCTTTCCATCGTCTTTTCAAATTGAGATATGATGGTTCCTCCACTTGCCTCAAGTTTCTTCTTATTTATTAAATATTTTTTGTATTCTTCCACACATTGGCTATGTCGGCATTCCTCCAAAGATTTCCATCTAAAAATTGATTTCTCTTTACCATTTACAATTTTATTTTCATAAACCTTTCCTGCATGCTTTTGTACTGTATCTAGCTTCATCTGAAATTTCACTACCTTGCAACTTTTCCAACTACACGCAAGACATTTAACTTCTCATAAATCCTCATTTGTAGAAGGTATTTCTTCAATAAATGGAAAACTTGAGAGCTAATCATCTTGGAATTTTCTCCCTATGGTCCACTGGCCTTTTTTCCTTTTCCGTGAATGGTTTGTGTCACCTTCCAAGGAAATATCTTTAACATTTTCATCATTAATTTCTATTGAAACTACATTTATCTCACCCTGATCACTTGAGGAACCTATTATTTCATCCATCCTATGGATATCAGATGCATTTTCACAAGAGTTAACATCTCTCTCAGTAACAGATTGTTCAAAGGAGCTTGAAGCATGAAGAGAATGTGTATTCTTGGATTGAGACTTTTTAAAGTATGATAATACATCAATTTTCCTTGATAGTTTCTTCCCAGGATTAGATTTTGACATCTCACTGAATATTCCAGAAGTAAAATTTCAAATCGATCTAGAAACATGCATCAATAGTTTCCAAGAGTTGAGAATTACTAGATTTGTAAGTAGCTTTCAAAGTAAAATAAGTGTAATGTTCACAAAAACCATTATGAAACTTTTTATTAAAATGTTGTGCCAAGGCCCAAGCCCACAAGAAAAAATAAATCATTATACACAGAACAATAACATCATGAGTCATCATCTATAAAACAAAGAACATCATTCAAATATAAAATATAAAAAAATTTCCACTAAATTAAATCATATCTCCAGATCACCTAATGAACACTTGAAAGCTTTAAACAAAACAACAAAATATTACAATAACTTTAATCATCCTTTCCAAAAAGCCTCTCCCTTAAGTTGTAAAGAATTTGTTATAAGAAGTTGAAACATATCCTCTATCATTTTCCATGATAAAAGTGAGGAAGGAAACTAGTCAATTACTAGTGATTCTTTTACTTATCAATGGAAAGAAATCCCTTAAGACATTGTCCTCTTGTTGACCATAGTTTCGTTTCCATAGTGAAACACGTCCAGTATGGCCATGAAATAACCTAAAAAGACTCAAATGTTTTCCATTATTTGTAAACACACGGGTGCCATGTAAAGTTTCAGGCCCAAAAAATCACATTTTGGATCCTATAAACCAAAATTAGTTATTGTATCAAACATTTAAAACTCCTAATTAGCACTTAGTGTTTGTTATTTAACCAAGTTCCATTTAAATAATAGTCATGGGATGTTACCAAAGAGTTAACCAATAGATAAATGCACACCACAAATCATACATTCATTGGAACTTCCCCTCCCATGAATGACCATCTAAGGGAAAGGGGCAAAAAAGAAGAAAAGAAGTCAGCGAATCACCACAGTCAGCCAATGATTCTTAGTGTCAAATCATTGGAAACTGAAAATCAAGTGCAAATTTAACCCATGCATCCATGGGTTGACAAAAATATTTTATAGCAGCCACAAGCTAATCATTCTACGAGTCTACCCAAATCTGACACAAACTCCTAAAACTTGTTGATTAGAAATTCCCCAAGAAATTTCACTTGGTTCATGAGAGAATGAAAGACGAGTGCAAATATCATTCCATGAATGGATATCACTCTCCAAAATCATTTTGGGCATATTCCAATATGTAGGAGACATGGAAACATGGTGCATAACAACAGTCTATTGTGCCTGAATTTAAACTGCATCAAGGGAACATTTGCACTCTTCACACATTGAACATTGAATACAATTAATTAATGCTTGACATGACCATAGCAACAAAAGCATCAAGCAGAGGCTATAACAAGATTATGTGAAAATGAGAAAGAACACCCATCATGAAGCATCAAGTAATATCATCCACAACATCAACATCACTGTTGGGAAGATTTTGATCGCCTTCGCCTAATAGAAGTAACTTCTGGTGGTAAAGGTGGTGTTAAAGCTAATCTACGCGAACAACGGGGGGTAGGATTATGTTCTTCCACAATTTCTGATTAATTTTAACCAAAAATAAATAAACAAAAAGAGGGTAATGCTAGGAAAAAGGGTTTACCAGTAAACTGTGAACTGCAGAATACCTCCTGGCAAGCCAAGAAGTATGGGGAGGCAATCTCCCCGAATGCTGTGTTCAGTGTATCACAATTTAAAGGTGGCCGACTCGGTTCACTATGGATGGATAGCACCTAAAAGTTGTCCTCCAAAATATACCCGAAGGTACGTGGAGGCCCAAGTCCGTATTAGCACTATCTAATGTGAAACCGCACAGTGAGATCACCACCTATATACTTATCGTCCTGTAACGCTACCCCGAGGGACGTGCTACAATATACTTATGTACGTGGGGTGAGATATCACACTCGGAATGTATCACAGACAAGTTAACGACAGCTGCTATGTTTTACGATGCCGGAACACGTCTCTAGCCTAGACCTTCTAAATGTTATTGTTATGGTTCCAATGCGTTTTTAGATAAATTGAGATTAATTTTATGTTGATCTTGCTTAACAATTTTCCTTTCAATGGTACCGTGATGATGTATGTAGAAATTCCTAAATGCAAACTAAGAATGATAAGAAAACTTTTCACTTTTAGTTTTTCAATGAAAGACCTAGCTACAAAGGGAAGAGAGAAAATAATTTTGTGAGCAAACAAATCAATGAACAAAAGAAAACATTGAGCACAAAACTAAATGCAGATTTCCTAATGTTCCTTTTTTGCAAAAAAAACACAATCCTACATACAAATGCAAGTTTTTCTTTTCAGTTCCTTTAAAGTTATGAATGCAGAAAAGAAACTAAGTGCATCAAACAAATGCTTTTTACTTTTCGAGAAATGAAGAATATGAATGACAATTGTATAACTGCCATCATTGCCAGAGTATACATGCCATTTACAAAATGTCAAGGAACTAGATTAAGAAGATATATCTCAAAGATCGAATTAAAAAGGAAAATAAAACAATCATCATGATACAAGAAACAAAAATATCAAGTGAAAGAGTTAAGGAAATAACATCTTCGTGTTGGAGGAGATGTGAATATGTAGCCTTAGATGTTATATGAAGTGTTTGGGGTTTGGTAATTCTCTGAAACCCTTAGGAAATATCCTTCCATGAATGGATATCACTCTCCATTCACTACTGAGAGTAGCAGAAAATACTACGATGTTGGATTTCATCACCAACTAGTGTTTTTAGTGTGGGAATCTACTATTTTTGTGTGGTTTGATCTCTTAGATTTTATAGGCGTGTGATCATTTGATTGTTTCTTTAGTGACCTTAGGATTTTTTATTGAAATTTTCTTTGATTGTGTGTGTTAATCATTTTTAATCGTGGCTGAATTACCAATACAATTGCGTAGGACTCAAGGGAAACCCCCTGAGTATACACCAAGCCAATTAGAAAGACTAAAAATCTGATACCACATACTATCAGTAGAACTGGATCAATAGAAAAAGGAGAATCATCCGTAATTACTCATCCTGATTTTGAAGTAAATCAACCGCAATTAGCAGAACATACTCCACAACAAATTTCAATTCTGAATTAACTGGAGTGGGGTCTCACATTAGGTACCTAAGGCTCCTATAGTCCAGACAATGGCCATGGTTCAATGTTTCAAACAAATCTTAAATCTGCATGGATGCCATGTGAAGAGTATGAAGGGACAGTTCCTTAGATGCCTTTCGTTCTTAAGACCTCCAATTTATTTTGGATTGTAGTTATACACATAAAAATCCTGTTACAAAAAACATAAACTCTCATAGACCAATGGTCCCATTGCCTATAGATCTTTGCTAGGGAAGAAATGATGAAAATACTAGTATAGATTGTCTGTAACTCTAGATCTATTAAGCAACAAAAGGGATAAATATAAAATAACTTCTCAGGCTTAAAAAAGTATAGGGTCAAGTGGATCTATGCTATTTTATATATATTTGTAACATTAAACATCGAATATGAAATACTTTCCATGTTATTTTATCAGTGTCCATGTCTATTACAATGATGTCTCTGCCACCCAAGCTTTAATGCACCTCACTTTCTGTTGGTGCAACTAGAGATCTAAAATGTAGTTAGTTCTATTATTGTTTAATACTTTTAGGATAGAATTAAGTGTTTATTCCCTATATGCTTTGCATGACAAATGAATGCCTTTTAATGTTTTTCCAATTTAGTCTTTTTATAGTGAAATCGAGTACCACATAAAACAACATGAAAGAGGAGGACAAACTTTTGCTGGCTAGCTTAAGTGTTGTATCCGCTGACCCATATGACATTGAGCACCAGCTACTTGCCAAGGTATCCCTTCTTATGAAATTAGCTTAATAAGCTTACAGGATGATCTTATATCTTGTAATTGATATGTAATTAGTCTTCTAGAGTGTAACACATGCATTTTTTTTTTTTTTAGATGTAGCTCATTTTCCTGTATCGCTTCCCACTTTTCATTGTACTTATTGATATGATATGATGAGAACAAAGCTCATGAAAACATCATTCAACCTGAACAGGTAAGAGATGGTGAAAAAACTTCTGAAAGAGAAGAAGGTGATCAAGAAAGTTTGCTTACAAAGGTCCAAATTCATGCTCAATTAAGGGTAAGGGAGGCTAAAATAGCTGCAGTTTTAGCTGGCCTTGAAATATTTCAAAGCATTGCAGGCAAATATTCAAAGATTTTAGAAGGTGAAAAGTATGAAAATGATCAAGACTTAAGTGAACACAAGCCTTTTGTAGTGGATGGAGGAGTGCTTCAATGAGCATTGGCTACTGAAAGGCTTAGAAGCCTTAAGCAGAAAAGAGGACATCTTAAGGAACAACTGAAAGCTTTCGAGGGAGATGGAAAGACACGGGAACTTGAGGAACAAAAGGTGCTTCTGAATTCAGTGAAGAATAAAGAGTAAACAGTGATCAATAGAACTGGACGTCTGTTGGATAAGCCAACAAGAGGGAAAAGGAATAATATTTCATTTCAGGAGGATGACGAGTTTGATGCGGAAACGTCAGGGCTCATTGAAACTGTAATTTGCATTGCCCTTTAGTCCTGTATTAGTATCAGATGTCTTAAATGCAATACAAATACTTTTGAACTTTATTTTAACAGAGTAAAATTCAGAGGCAGTAAGCAAAGTTCTATGTTTTCTGTGTTATATCATGCATCTTGAAGATATTTTTGTACTATAGATAACATAATTTTGAATCTTTGAATGAGACACCTGGCGATTATTTGCTTTGGCAGGAACGTGATAAGCTTATCCGTCAAGGAGTGTTGACACCTTTTCACCAAGTCAAAGGTTTTGAACGCCGTGTTCAAAGGTCTCGCCCAACAGAGGATGATGGGGACAAGTTTTCTTTAAATTCTATCTCAAAAGCTTCCAGATCATTGTATGCACTCTCAATAGCTCGACATTCAACAAAGTTGCTTGATGCAGCATATTTACCTAAATTGAATCCTCCCATGCATGAATTTCGAAGGCTTAGAAGGCCTATCAATTTTCAGAATCCAACGAGGTTGAGAAACTTCCAAAGGATCAAACAAACCATTTAAGAAAGCAAAGAAGACAACCTGTACCTGATCAATACTGGAGGAAAGTTTCATCAAGCGATGATGAGCCATGGAATGATTCTAATCACCATGAAAGCTATGGCAAGCAGATCATAAATATTTTGTTTATTTCAAAGCATGTAGGAAATCATCTAGATGATACTATGGTATTTTGAAACTTGATACTTATATCAAAATGAGTTCATAATCACATTCTTATAATGTTGTAGGTGTTCTTATGTGGAAAACATATAGATCCATGCCTTCTGTCATATTCACATATTCAAATCTACATTACTGGATCTGGGTACCAGGCCCTTGGATCTGTCAAGATCCTGATACTGATACAACTTGGATATAGTCTGAATCCAGATGGAATATGCATTCATCTTGGAAATTGGTTGGATACATATGGGCTATATTCTGGATAAATCCTCAATCGAATCTCACACAGTATCCAGTGGAAGAAAAGAAGGAAACAAACCAATAACAATAACTTAACCAAAAAAATGCTATCTTGATTGTTTACATTGATATATTTTAATTAATTTTTAATATATATATATATATATATATATATATATATGTGTGTGTGTGTGTGTGTGTGTGTGTGTGTGTGTGTGTTTTGTAGATATTTTCAGCTGTATATATTTATAAATACATATTATAAATAGATTACACAAGTATCTTTATGATAAGTATCAATATAAAAATAAATGTATTTAATTGCACATGGTGTGTGTTGTGTGTGTGGATGTCTTGGTATTTCAAAGGCAAAAAATGTAGATTTGTATTCAAGAAGAAATTTACCTTTTGAAGGTGCTCAGAGCACTGATATCAAATAAAAGATGATAAAAAATCCAACAGAGAAAACTCTTCTGCCTATATTATCTCTTGTGCTGGGATAACACTACAAAACAAGAGATAACAGTCCTGTCATATGGGTTAATGTCCTATATTTTTCTAGAAGATGTGCTTGAAGTGGTTGATCACCATGATTTGCAAGTTCTTTGTTTCCTCCCTTATTGTGATTGTTTACTTTGGGATATGACAGTTATATGTAGTTATAGGGAATATTGCAATGTAAACTGTGAGTGAAACCTAGAACAAAATTATAAATAACAATCTTCTGAGGATTACCACTTTATCTTACTAAAGTTGAAAATATTTTGAAACTTTTTTTTCCTTTAGAAATCTATCTTTTCCTAACAGTTAATGGTTTTACTGATTTGGTAGAAGACATCTTGCAAAAAAAGAATGATAGGAATAAACAGCAGGAAGGTTCAGATTTAGTAGACTATGATTGCAAAGTTGAAGGTTGTAAGGAAGATATGGATGATGTTGGCAGTATTGAGGAAGACACTGTAACTCTTCACGGGGGATTCAAAAATCCTGCGAAAATCTTTGACAATAACTTTGATTATCATAAAACAAGAGTAAAGTGGCTATGGGAGTTACATAGATAGAGGGCAGCAGGAATAATAGGAGATGAAATGGGTCTTGCAAAAACTATTCAGGTGATAGCCTTTTTGGCAGCTCTGCACTTCAATGGTATGTATAAACCTAGCATAATTGTATGCCCAGTAACTCTCTTACGCCAATGGAGACGAGAAGTCCTAAAGTGGTACCCACACTTCCATGTTGCAATATTGCATGATTCTGTTCCAGTATCTTCCTGGAAGACAAATAAAGAAAAACAAAAAAAGGGTGATGATGAAGATGAACCCTTATTACTCAGTGATAAGGAGGAATTCTAGCTTGTTAAAGGTCCAAACAAGTGGGATATTTTAATTAGCCATATAATAGAATCTTGGTATGGGTTTCTCATCACTACTTATGAACATCTTCATCTTCTAAGGGAAAAATTACTAGACATGGAGTTACATCATCAACAAACCTGAAGCAAAATTGGAACAGATTTAGGTTCAAATACTATGGGAGACATGTTCTTAGAGGTTTGACCTAGGCATCCTACAATATTCAACAGTAAATAAAAGAGAGGGAGCTTTCACATAGCTAACCTCGAAAGAACATGATGAAAATTTTGTTCAAGGAAGATAATGAGATAAAAATATCAACGACTATGACAACATTGGTGACTACGTAATAATCATTATTCATTAACCTAAACAAGATTAAAAAAAGGATAATTTACTCAATTTAGCATGCATCAATACTATCCACACTAAAAGAGAACTATCCACATCAATACTATCTCTGATGCAACTAGAGATTATGCTCTTCTGGACAAATATGCCCAACAAATTTTGGTTTCCTAGATGTCACAGGAGTTTTTGCTTTGTAGCTATAAGAGGCCTGCGCACATTATGACTGTCGCTTGTTAGCTTCAGTTTACAGTATTAAGTTCTATGTCTTGTGACTTTGAGGATTTGACACCTCAGCTCTTTCATTTACATGGGTATACTTGTTCTCTTCTCACTTGGAGTTGAGATCCCCTTGTTGTGTAGGGTTTTTTTCATTCACAATGCAATGCCCCAATCTCTGATCAAGAAAGACAAGTTTATCACAATTGTATCCTCAAGAGCATAGTCACCCTAACTCATCACAACCATTGGTGCATTCTGCTCATGTACTTGAAGATCCACAAATAGAATTGTGGATGGATCGATTTGTTGGGACATTTTGAAAACACATGACCAGATGTTCTTGCTGTAAAATTAGATTGACACAATTTTGGGTAGATGCTTGTAGCTCATTTTGACTTAGTTTTTTGATCTATTGCTATATAGTGTTAATTTCCTCTAGGGAAAAATCAGTATTATATCCTTTGGATACCATGGAAATTAATTAAAACTTAGAAAGCTCATATGAACATTGTACTAATAGTGCATGTCCTTATGCTGCTTGTTGGATCTACCGTGTTTCTCCACCCCTACCGAGCAAGCTTCCCACATGCCAAAAAGGTGGCTAACATTTGGCTCCAAGTTTCCTTGGAACCACATGAGAACCCTTGAAATTTGAATCCCATAAAAATTAAAGCTGTGCAAGAAACCAGTGAGCCAATGCAACCATGTAATGATTGTCGGCACAGTGAAACTGTCTGTGTTTGATCATGATAAGATAGGGACACATTGAAGCTTGAATCTTCATGTGTTTTAATCTTTGACGTAAGTGTATTAAACCACTTGTGTTCACTTGTTTTTCATTTTATGAAAACAGTTCATAAGAAAAAATTGCATTCACGTGCTGTCATATTCTCTAGATCAACCTTCTCTTCATATTGTCTCAATTTACCATATTTATATGCAGTCCAAAACTTCATTTCTCCATTCTTATCATCATCAAAAGTGATTTTTTTCTCAAAAAAATTGAAACTGAAACAATTGATATTTTATTCTTGAAACTTATTTTTGAACATTTTCTCGATTCCATAGGCACAACCAAAGTCTTGATGAGCCCACCCAATTCTACAGAAGACATCAAAATTTTGAAATATATTTTTCTGAAAGTTTCAGAAATACTTACCAACACATCAAAATTTTGAAATATATTTTGCTGAAAATTTCAGAAATACTTACCAATGTCATCTTGAAACATAGATCTGGTCCATCAAAACTGCAGTGATCCATGGCTTCAAATTTTGTTAACCTTGGGAGAGAAATGGGAATTTCAATCCCCCGAATTTCAATTCCATTATACACCATGTCATATTCAAAAATTCAACTTTGAAGAGGTCTGATAGTTTTGTTCACAAGTGAAAGATCATACCCTGTCTTGTTCAAATCCCATATTTTTGTTGTCCTTATTCAACACTTCGATACGCAAGTAAGATTAAGCCCAGCTTCATACTCGCTAGAGAAAATACTATTGTTTGCCTGAAAACTATCATATACTAGATGTTGAAAATGGTTCAAATCTTTGATGGGCATTTTAACAATACAATCCTCATCATTAAAAAATTGTAAATTCATAAGTGCTCTGTTTTTTGGTAGTATTCATCCTCATCATATCAAGGGTCGTCATCATCATTTGGAACAACAATTTGAAAAAACCTGAGATTTTCTTTCAGATAAGTTCTGTCATCTTCATCGACACTGGTTTATCAGATTCTATTCTTCTTATGAGAAGTGAATTTCCCTCCTTGATTATCTGCTCTTTTGCAGTTATCACATCCACCATATCCTGTAACAAACCTGAGATGGGGTCAAAGTCAGACTTCCCTCTTGGTGGTCATCATCAAATACTGGTGGCCCTTCAAAGCATAATGTATATATAATATGATCTACCTCTATTTTGTCCCAAATATAAGGTCTGATCCAGATCTATGAGAAATTATTACGAGTCTCAAGGCTAGTGTTCGAGATGATCACATGTTGTTACCTTAACACCAACAAATCGATCAGCTCCGAATTTTTATGTTTAATTACAAGTCCCCTTTTTAACTACCAAGTTTCCTTGTTGGTTGGAAGATAATAGAGGAACATTATAATATGTACAGTTAATGGTTTTACTATTTTGGTAGAAGAAATCTTGCAAAAAAAGAATGATAGGAATAATCAGCAGGAAGGTTCAGATTTAGCAGACTATGATTGCAAAGTTGACGGTTGTGAGGAAGATATGGATGATGTTGGCAGTATTGAGGAAGACACTGTAACTCTTCAAGGAGGATTCAAAATTCCTACTAAAATCTTTGACAATAACTTTGATTATCATAAAACAAGAGTAAAGTGGCTATGGGAGTTACAAAGATAGAGGGCAGGAGGAATAATAGGAGATGAAATGGGTCTTGCAAAAACTATTCAGTTGATAGCCTTTTTGGCAGCTCTGCACTTCAGTGGTATGTATAAACCCAGCATAATTGTATGCCCAATAACTCTCTTATGCCAATGGAGACGAGAAGTCCTAAAGTGGTACCCACACTTCCATGTTGCAATATTGCACGATTTTATTCCAGTATCTTCCTGGAAGACAAATAAAGCAAAACAAAAAAAGGGTGATGATGAAGATGAACCCTTATTACTCAGTGACAAGGAGGAAGTCTAGCCTGTGAAAGGTCCAAACAAGTGGGATATTTTAATTAGATGTATAATATAATCTTGGTATGGGTTGCTCATCACTACTTATGAACATCTTCGTCTTCTAAGGGAGAAATTACTGGACATGGAGTTACATGATCAAAAAACCTGAAGCAAAATTGGAACAGATTTAGGTTCAAAGACTATGGGAGACATGTGCTTAGAGGTTTGACCTAGGCATCCTACAATCTTCAACAGTAAATAAAAGAGAGGGAGCTTTCACATAGGTAACCTCGAAAGAACATGATCAAAATTTTGTTCAAGGAAGATAATGAGATAAAAATATCAATGACTATGATAACATTGGTGACTACGTAATAATCGTTATTCATTAACCTAAACAAGATAAAAAAAATGATAATTTACTCCATTTAGCATGCATCAATACTATCCACACTAAAAGAGAACTATCCACATCAATATTATCTCTGATGCAACTAGAGATTATGCTCTTCTAGACAAATATGCCCAACAAATTTTGGTTTCCTAGATGTCACAGGAGTTTTTCTTTGTAGCTATAAGAGGCCTGCACACATTATGGCTATTTCTTGTTAGCTTCAGTTTACAGTAGTAAGTTTTGTGTCTTGTGACTTTGAGGATTTGACACCTTAGCTCTGTCATTTACATGGGTATACTTGTTCTCTTCTCACTTGGAGTTGAGATCCCCTTGTTGTGTAGGGTTTTTTTCATGCACAATGCAATGCCCCAATCTCTGATCAAGAAAGACAAGTTTATCACAATTGTATCCTCAAGAGCATAGTCACCCTAACTCATCACAACCATTGGTGCATTCTGTTCATGTACTTGAAGATCCACGAATAGAATTGTGGATGGATCGATTTTTTGGGACATTTTGAAAACACATGACTAGATGTTCTTGCTATAAAATCAGATTGACAAAGTTTTGGATAGATGCTTGTAGCTCATTTTCACTTAGTTTTTTGATCTATTGCTGTATAGTGTTAATGTCCTCCAGGGAAAAATCAGTATCTTCTCCTTTGGATACTATGGCAATTAATAAAAACTTAGAAATCTCATATGAACATTGTACTAATAGTGCATGTCCTTATGCTACTTGTTGGATCTACCGTGTTTCTCCACCCCTACCGAGCAAGCTTCCCACATGCCAAAATGGTGGCTAACATTTGGCTCCAAGTGTCCTTGGAACCACATGAGAACCCTTGAAAGTTGAATCCCATCAAAATGAAAGTTGTGCAAGAAACTAGTGAGCCAATGCAACCATGTAATGATTGTCAGCACAATGAAACTGTCTGTGTTTGATCATGATAAAATAGGGACACATCGAAGCTTGAATGGTCATGTGTTTTAATCTATGCCGTAAGTGTATTAAACCACTTGTGTTCACTTGTTTTTCCTTTTATGAAAACAATTCATAAGAAAAAATTGCATTCACATGCTGTCATATTCTCTAGATCAACCTTCTCTTCATATTGTCTGAATTTACCATATTTATATGCAGTCCAAAACTTCATTTCTCCATTCTTATCATCATCACAAGTGATTTTGTTCTCAAAAAAATTGAAACTGAAACAATTGATATTTTATTCTTGAAACTTGTTTTTGAACATTTTCTTGATTCCATAGTTACAACTGAAGTCTTGATGAGCCCACCCAATTGTATAGAAGACATCAAAATTTTGAAATATATTTTGCTGAAAGTTTCAAAAATACTTACCAACACATCAAAATTTTGAAATATCTTTTGCTAAAAATTTCAGAAATACTTAACAACGTCATCTTGAAATAGAGATCTGGTCCATAGAAACTGCAGTGATCCATGGCTTCAACTTTTGTTAACCTTGGGAGAGAAATGGGAATTTCAATCCCCCGAATTTCAATTCCATTATACACCATGTCATATTCAAAACTTCAACTTTGGAGATGTCTAATAGTTTTGTTCACAAGTGATAGATCATACGCCGTCTTGTTTAAATCCCATATTTGAGCTGTCCTTATTCAACAATTCGATATGTAAATAAGATTAAGCCCACCTTCTGTTATAGCATCATTTTTCACCCTCAGGTGATTCATGATTGTCTTTATGGCTTTGGGCACCCATTCCCACAGACTTGAACAAAATTCATTAAAAAACAGTGTTAAAATTCCCATACGCAGGTATGCCCAGACTTTTCCACGTGTATACGTGAGTCCACATGTACTTTTCCGTGTATGCCATTAAAATCATTAAAAAATATATAAAAATTCCCTATTTTCGGGCTGGGTTGATGGTTACTCTAGTAGTTCAACCACCCCAGTACGTGGCCAACTGTTTCCAACTGATTGAAACTACTTTGAGGGAGTATAAAAGCCCCTCATGTGTATGGCCTAAGGGAGAGAGAAATTTTATAGATATTATACTCTGTTGGAATCCCTAATTCAAGTCTGATTTCCCGTGCCTCTTGCACTTTCCCAGATTTATACAGGAAAACCTTGTTTCCTGGAGATGTTCATCCATTTATATGCCATCTCGAGTGCACAAGTCTTGAAAGTATCTTAGCGAGGCAAGGGCGGGACGGATCCGGACGACGTCTGTTCGAAGATCGTGGAAGGATTCAGGTGATCTCTCCACTTTTACTACTGTACATGTTGTTCGTAATAACGAAGAACCATCTTGTTCCTGAACTTGTGTGTTAATATCTATTTTCATATCTGAAAAGATTGATTATTAAGCATTTATTATGGTTTATATAATGTTTCACATGGATTGCACTAACGTTTAGGAGAGGTATATGCTGTACAACTAGGTTTCCGTGCACGTTCTTTCTTGTTTTCTAGGTTGAAGTAGGAAGAAGGATTGCTGGGGGTTTGGAGCCCGTGGGATCTACATCGAACGTAGGACTATGTGTGAGTTCTGCTATCGTTGTTATCTAGTTTTTAGCATTTAAGTATGGTTGTGTGTGAGTCCTTCTGAATAGCATGCCCTGATCTGTGGAGGTTTTGACCCAACAAACCTCTAGGGTGATTTTCCCCGAAACAGAACTGGCGACTCTGCTGGGGAACACATTCTTATGATTCCCCTGTTGGGTGGTTTCAGCCATTTGAAAGGTTTCCAACAGTTTTAACTTTTATTTCCAGTCCAGTTAACTCTTTCTCAGTCAGACTGAAGACCTGGTTCCTTATCCAGGTTTGATATTTTTATTTTTTATTATTTACCTTTTCATACGCGGGTTTTTCTGTACACAGACGCGTATACACGCAGTTTTTGTTAAAGCGAGTTGCGTATACGCGGGTTTCCTTTAACACAGTCACCTATGCACGCTTGTTTCAAAACTGTCAAGTAGCGTATGCCTGGGTGAATTTTGAAATTTTTGATTTCTTGGATTTTTAGTCCTGTCTGCTTGTGGAGACCTGTTCCTACAGTGTCTTTGTATCCTCTGGATTGTGTAGAAAGTGGTCTTTGGTCTTTTCTCTCTCTTGTTTGGTTGAAAACTAGCTTATCTGGCAAATCTTGTTTCTTGTGCTTGCATTTCTGGTTCGAGTACCAAGATCTCTTCCTGGGGATTCTTGGCTATTCTGCTTTATCAGAACAGAGAGCCTCTGCTCATTTACTCTTTCCTACCTTTGTGTCTTGCTTTTCACTTCGATTTTTGCCCATTTTGTGATTGGTTTTCTTGAGTTCAGTTGACTAGGTCTTGTTGCAACTTTTGAAGAGTCTTGCTTGGTTCTTTGACGTTTTTGTTTGCTGCAAGGTTGTACTATTATTCTAGGCTGAGTGGGTGAGTTTCTTGTCTTCTTTTGCTCATATAAGTCTTGCTACTAGGTAGCCCTATAAGATTTGGAGCATTTTTGAAGTTTTTCTTGAGATTCAGAGTTGTTTGGCTTGGGATTTGATATTCTCCTTGGTCTCTTCGAGCTCTTCTTTTATAAAATTCAAAAGCTCAAAAAACATTTTGTTTTGTCTTTGCTTTTTTTTTTGCATTTTTGTTTTTGTTTTGTTATATCTTTTGAAGCTTTGTTGAGATTTCCTCCTTTTGGTTTTTGACTTGATTTCGGAAAGGAATTGTCATTGGTTTCTTCCTCTTGTTTCAAGCGTTTTTGGTGTCTTTATACTAAGAGTTTCTGATTTTGGGAACTAGCTTTGTGGACAACCAAAAAGAGATAAAACTGAAGGATCTTTGGGAAATTTCTCTCTGCTTTAGTAGATTTTGCATCTTAGAATTTACATGCTCTTAGTGATTTGCATCAGGTGCACTTAAGCATTTAGTCATTTTCATAGTTTTTGTGAGTGTGAAGTTTGTTATCTGAAAAGAAAAAAAAATTTAGTCTCGTAGAACCTTTGTAGAAATTTCTTTTCATCGAAAGGCAATTACTGCATTTGCATGTAGTTTGGTTTTTATTAATTTCTTTTCTGCGTCAAAACACCACAAGTTTCATTTCCATATCCCTTTGACTTAACATAACAGCCAATTAAAATAAGCGCTATAATTTAAAAGCAACTAGCAAGTTTTTATTAAGTGTCATACACCAACTAGCTAGGTTGTAGGGCCTTGGATTAGGTGAGTGGAGAGTTAACTCTCCAAGGCCGCTCAAAAAAAACATAGAGGTTGATTAATTGAGCGAAATCCAACTCCGTTAGGTGGACTGGGAAAGCTCTCCTCCAGAGAGTCAAGCACGAGGGGAAGTGAAGGCTGAGAAGAGAGATACTCCCTCTCTGACTTGCTGAATCTGACCTCAAGACCGTTTCACCCGGCTTCTGACACGGATTGGTGCCCATAGTTTCCAATCCTAGGTTCCACATAGGTGACTGCGGGGGGGGAATACCCGTGGTACCTGAGGCAGACGTCGTATCACTTTCAGCAGTACTTCTGGGGGGTGCCTTTGCGAAGCTTGCATACTTGTGCCGGCAAAGGCTGTCGTTAGGAGGTCGACGTAACTGTTTATGTTACCTTCGCTAGTAGGTCTGGGTCATAATTATCTTAGACTACTTTCGGGAGGTTCTATTCTTCGCTTTCTTGTATTTTGGTGTCCGGTCCTAATCACCCGGAGCGGAAATACCTGAAGTTTGTTTGCTTGATTGTATCTCAGGGATTTATTTTTGTAGTGAGTGCTCTTTGCTCCTAGCTTTCTTAGCTTTATACTTTTTTTTTAGTCTAATTAAAATTTGTTAAAGTGGCTGATCAAGCGCCTCGTTGATCGAGGAGAATCCAGGGGTTATCTCCTGAGAGTCCAGAGCCTTCTTCAAGAAGGCGTAGGAGTAATTTAGCAGGTGAGTATCACCCTGTGGCATCTGACGCAGTGGAGAGAGATCCTCCACAAGGGTCTGAAGGTTTTGGAATTGGTTCCGGTGTTGGTTCCGAGAGGAGCGCTCCGCTCACCTCGCGAGTTTTATTTCCGCAGGAAGAAGAAGTTCAAATAGAGGAAGTACCTGAACCCTCTGAGTCACTTCCATCTCATCTTCCTCCTGATTATCCATTCGTTGTTGAATACATCGGACCTGAGTCAGAGAGACCTGAAGATCCTCCATATTATACATACCTTTCGATGGCCACGACTGAGAACGCGGCTTCTGCTGTGAGTGCTGCAGGCATTCAGACTCCTGCTTCTATAGAAGGAGGAGGCACTATTGCTATATCTTCAATTGCTTCTAATGCTGCTGTGTTTGGCTCTGGTTTCACCCAAGCACATGCTTCTCAATGTGGTCCCTTCTGTTTTGGAATGCCCACTAGTGGGATTCCTTCATTTTCCTTTTCCGCTGCTGCAGCTGGATCTACACCCATGTCTTCCATGGCTAGTGGATCAGCTTCTTTTCAAGGGTTCCCCTTCGGAACTGGACATATTCCTAGTTCGAATCCTTCTTTAGGGTCCTTTTCATTTACTTCTCAGACTCACAGTTTCAACCCTTGGTCTGGAGGTCAGAATTCAACCACTTTTACAGGTTGGAACCCTGTATTCACTACAACGGGGGCAGGGAATCAATTTTATGCTGGTCACCATGGGAATGCTTCTTTCCCTTCGTCGAGTGCTTATCAGACCTTTTCCCCTCTTTCTAATGCCTGGAACCCCTATCAGGGGCTTTCCTCTTCATTTAATACTATAGGAAGGGGAACTGGTCCGGTCTTTGGTAACTCTGCGTTGGGAGGAGGTTCTTCTCCTTTTTCTACGAGTTATTTTTGGCAACCTGGTGCCTCATCAAATCCAGGGTATTATTTTCAGAATGTTGGGAATTCATCCTATCAAGGATGGAATCCTCAGGCTCCGCCTCGTTTACCTTTTCTGGCAACGTTAAACTTGCCAGATCTGTCGAAATTGATGAATGATCTGATTCGGTACAGTCCGGGGTGGCCTTTGGTCTCGACAAAACTACCTTCAGACATTCCAAAGTTTGAAGGCAAGAATGGAGAGGATCCGGCTGATCACATCACCACGTTCCATTTATGGTGTTCTTCTAACTCCCTGATTGATGATTCGATTAGGTTGAGATTGTTTCAACGCACCCTAACTGGAAACGCTGCCAAATGGTATATTGAGCTAACTGGGGGCAGTTTTGCTACATTTGGAGAACTGGCTGTTACATTTCTAAATCATTTCCAGTTGCCCGTCCGTTATGACGTTGGGACTGAACTCCTAGCTAATTTTAAGCAGGACGACGCAACCCACATTTCTAACCACATTCAGGAATGGTGGAGAAGGAAGAGGCTTATTAAAGCTCATATTCCAGGAGAATTCCTTTTGGAATGGTTTCTGAAATCTCTGCAGTCAGACATTTCTAAAGATGTATCCCTGTCTGGGGTATTTTTTGAGGAACAGGCCATTTTTAGAGCCCAGCAGTTGGAACTGATATATTCTCAGTCTAGGGTCCTCCATAAATATTTGCCCAATGCTCCTCGCTCCAAATTAGATTTATCGAAAACTAAGCCTAGTCCTCATGGTGATGGACTTATCGGGTCGATCAATAGTGGTGTAGCTAGCCTGATTACTCAATTGCAGCAGTTGTCTATACAATCTGCTCCTTCTGGTCAGGCTGTGCCTGCTGAGTCATCGCCTTCCCAATCTTTGTCGATAAATGCTGTCCAAGATTCTGATCCCAAAGGAAATCAACAATCCGAAGGGAAGAAGAAGGGATGGAATAATAAGAAAAAGGGCAAGAATGGGAAGGGTAATGCAAATAAAACCAACGAGCATGTTGGTGAGGGTCCAAAGGATAAAAAGAAAGTGAAGTTTCCATGCAAGTTATGTACTAGAGACCATCTTACACACCTTTGCCCTAAAATTCAGGATGTGCAGCGCTTGTTAGCTCAGCAGGGTTCCTCTAGTTCCCAGGCTGTGTTGACAAACCCTTTTCCCCAAGGGCAACAACTAGTTGTTGGCACGAATCAAAATCCTGGGGTTTCCTCCGGGGGCACCCAGGAAGGGGAAATTCCATTAAACATATTCATGATGAGTGCTCACGTGGATGTCGCTACGAGATCCCATGATTATGGCGAAGAAGAGTCTTCAAAAGCTAAGGGTGCTCCCGATGCTACTGAGCCACTTCACATTACAAGGCATACTGTTGAGCCTATACCTCGGATTCCCAAAGCATCTACTAAGCGTTCGATGATTAATCCAAATGCTAGGGCTGCCTAGAACTACTCTATTGTGGAAGATCTGGCGTAGAGTCCTTGTGCCATGTCGGCTTTAGAGGTGCTCCAGTCTTGTCCGGCTCAGTTCAGTGCTTTGCTCACTGCCATTGGGGCTATTGATCCAAAAAATTCTCTTATGATTACATTTGATATGTCTAATTTTAAAAAGAGACTCCCCCATCATATGGCTTTTCATATTAAATCATCGTACTGGAAGTGCAACATCTTTCAAACGGTTGTTGATGAGGGTGCTTCCACATGCATGATGTCTCTCACATGTTGGAAGACGATTGGATCTCCCAAAGCTGTTCCATCTACCACTCTTCTGACTGCGTTTGATGGTCATTCTCACAGACCACATGGTATTGTCCCAGCTTTGCCTATCTGTGTTGGAGGCAAAACTGTGAATATTGAGGTTGAGGTAGTTGATGCAAGCTTGGACTACAACCTTCTGTTGGGGAGAAACTGGATTTATGAGATGGATGCCATTGCATCCTCATTATTTCGGATTATTTGTTTCCCTCACAAAGGGAGGATTGTTACAGTGGACCAACTGGACTGTCCTCCTGTAGACCCGAATGCGTCTACTGACTCAATTGTTCCAAAGTTGGATAATACTAAGGCGCTTGTTGAGGATTTAGGGGTTGGAATGTATTCTTCCTTGATGGGTACTTTCGATATTCCTCCTCCTACGGTTCATATAAATGAAATTTCATCCTCCAAGGCTCCTCTTCGAAGAGAGTTCTTCAGAACTCATTATTTTTTCGACCCTTGGACCTTACCTTCCCCTACCTCCACATTAGCAGAAGGTCAAGTGGGTGGAATGGCATTTCCAATGTCTGTAGCTGAGATTGCTTATCAGTCTATTGTTGACTCTGCAGAATCCATCCCAGCTCCTCTTTCACCAGAAGAGTTGGATGGAGATGTGGCTCCGACTTGGACACTTAGTTCTTCTTCTGCCCAGGATTGCCTTGATACCACTCTTCCATATGAAGAGGCCATCCTAGAAGCTATGACTGGTATAGATAGACCATGGGATGATTTGCATCATCGGTCTTACTTTTTACCTAATTTGAGCAAAGTTGAAACAAGTTTTCCAAGTCCTCTGTCTCCTGGTCCTGTTCGCCCAGTCCTGAACCCTTTGGCACCAACACAGGTGTATGCTGAAGGGAACATGGCTGTAATTTCTCCTACTATCCCGGTGAACATTTCCAGGGATCCCAATGTTATTGAGAATGTCTTCATCGGAGCTGAATGTTTCCCTGAAGAGATTCAGATTTATACCGAACTCTTTAAAGAGTATAGGGATGTATTCGCTTGGTCTTATGAGGAAATGCCTGGTATAGATCCATCTATTGTCCAGCATGAGATCAAGAATTACGAAAACGCTAAGCCTGTAAGGCAAAAGCTTCGTCTGGTCAATCCTAGGAAGGCAGCAGCTATCAAAGCTGAGGTGGAGAAGCTGCTTAAGGCGAGATTCATTTTCCCTGTTCCTTTGACTGAATGGGTTTCAAACCCTGTTCCCGTAGATAAAAAACAAGGAACAATTCGAGTTTGCATTGATTTCAGAGACCTTAATAAAGCATGTCCTAAATATAATTACCCCACACCATTTATCGATCAGATCATTGACGAGTGTGCCGGTAATGAGATTTTCTCCTTCATGGACAGTTTCTCTGGATATAATGAGATTACTATCCGTCCTGAAGATCAGCATAAGACTGCATTTATTTGTCCCTGGGGTACTTTTGCATACAAGAAGATGCCTTTTGGTCTTAAAAATGCTGGGGATACATTTCAGCGGGCCATGTCATATGCCTTCCACGACATCAAAAAGATTATCGAGGCGTATTTGGATGATTTAGCCGCTCATTCTCGAAAGAGGATGGATCATCCTGCTCACCTCCGTAAAATATTTGAACGATGTCATTTCTATAAGATTAGGTTGAATCCAAACAAGTGCGTTTTCGCGGTTACATCCGGTCGGTTATTGGGATTCATTGTGTCTAGGGAAGGGATTAGGGTAGATCCCTTCAAGGTTGAGGCAATACTTCAGTTGCCTGCCCCTTCCTCTATTCGTCAACTTCAAAGTCTACAAGGAAAGTCTAATTTTCTTCGGAGATTTATCGTAAATTATGTTGAAGTTACCAAGGGATTTATGAGATTGTTGAAAAAGGGAGTTCCATTTCTTTGGGATGACTTCGCTCAACGCTCATTCGATTCTTTGAAAAAAGCATTGACCTCTGCTCCTTTATTGAGTCCACCTTATTATAGCAGGGATTTCCTTTTGTATCTGGCAGCAGCAGAATCTACTATTGGTATGGTTCTGGTTCAGGAAGATGATGCTCTTGCAGAGCATGTTATATACTATCTTAATCGAGGATTGGTAGGACCTGAACTCCAGTACACTCCGATAGAAAAGTTAGCTTTAGCAGCAGTTCATGCTGTGCAGCGACTCTGGCATTACATTATTCTACGAAAAACTTATGTTTTGGCAGCAGCCAATCCATTTCAGTTTGTCCTCAGTAGGCGAGTGATTGGGGGCAAATACAATAGATGGATTGTGATTTTGTAGGAATTTGATCTTGATTTTATGTCTGCCAAGTCCAAGAAATCATTGGTTTTTGCGGAATTGATCTCCGAGTTGCCCTGTGGGGAAGAGATAGTCTATGATGAATCCTTCCTGGATGAACATTTGTTTCTTATCTCTCCACAGGATCCTTGGTATGGATATCCTTCTACAAGTATCTTCGTACCTTAATTTTCCTCTACTTTTTCAAAATATTTGTTTTAAGTCAGTGCCATGAATCATTCATGGAGAATTACTTGATTATTAGTGATGCTTTATACCGTCGAGGGGTTGATTCAATCCTGAGACGCTGCTTAACTCTCGAAGAAGCTGAGGCTGTGCTGAATGATTCCCACGGTGGAGCTTGTGGTGGTCATTTATCTGGGCTTGCTATAGCCCAAAAAATCTTGCGTGCTGGATACTTTTGGCCTTCGATTGTCAAAGATTGTATGGAGTCGGTCAAAAAGTGTCATCTGTGTCAAGTTTATACTTGAAAAATGCGCGCTCATCCAACTCCGCTTTTTCAAATAATCGAAGCCATTCCTTTGGCGGTCAGGTGCTGATTATACCTTGTAACCCGCCTTCGCTAAAGGTCACAAGGAGGCTACTATTGCAGTGCAGTCCAACTTTACAAAGTGGGTCGAGGCTATGCCTACTTTTGGGAATGATGGTGAGACTGCAGCTCTTTTTCTTTTCAACCAGGTTATTTCTTGTTTCGGTATTCCTAGAGAGATTGTCACTGATCATGGCAGTCATTTTCAGAATAGCATGATGGCTGAGTTGGCTCTAAAATTGGGTTTCCGACAGGAGCATTCATCTCCATATTATCCTCAAGCCAATGGGAAAGTGGAAGCCGTGAATAAGTCCTTGAAGATAATTCTTCAAAGGAAAATTGATAAAGCTAGATCCAACTGGCATATTATGCTATATCCTGCACTTTGGGCATACAGGACGTCAGTGAAAACTGTAACTGGCTTTACTCTGTTTCAGTTGGTGCACGGGTTGGAATCCGTATTTCCCATTGAATGTGAGATTCCTTCTCTTAAGTTAGCTGTATAACTTCTTCCTGACACTTCTAGTCTTGAAGAACGACTCCTTCATCTGGAACATCTCGATGAGCAGCGTCGGGATGCCACCATGATGAATGAGGCAAATAAAAGCTGAGTTAAAGCTCAGTACGATAAGGCGGTCAAACCTAGGGTTTTTTCGGAAGGTGACCTTGTTTTGGTCTATGCCCAAGAAAAAGATGCCCTGGGGGTAGGAAAATTTAAGTCTATGTGGTATGGCCCCTTCATCGTTAAAAAGTCCTTAAGAAAGGGGCATATACCTTGGTTGATTTTGAAGGGAACGAGTTTCCGGAGCCTAGAAATGGGCTCTATTTGAAGAAGTATTATGCCTAGGCTTCGGCCTGGCATGCTGCTTTTGTATATATTAGTTTTGCTTTGTACATATCTGGTTTTTCGATCTTTGATGAGATGGTGATGTTTTTGATCTACTTTGGCAGGTTGTGTCAGATGTTATGAGTCATTTTGGTTTCGCCGATGGTGCTAGTAGACACACCCGGAACTTAGCTTCCGCGGCTTGGGTGCTTCATTATCCATCCGGTCAGCTGTTAGTATCAAGAGGAGTCTGCATTGGTCCTGCTTCCAATAACATAGCAGAATACACTGCAGTTTTTTATCTACTCTCGGAAGCAATATCTTTGGGTGTTGTTTCCTTGGTAGTTTTCTTGGACTCTCAGCTGGTGGTGTCGTAGTTGAATAATACTTATCGGGTTCGAGATCCATTTTTAATCCGGTTGTTCTTGAGGGTACGTTTGTTACAAAGATCATTTCAATTTTTAACTTTCATTCATATTCCTCGAGCTGACAATTGGATGGCAGACTCATTAGCTAATCAAGAAATTGATTGGCACATTAATCATTCCATACAATAAAATTTAATCATCAAAAACATCATACATTTTGATACATTTGTCACATGACATCAAACATCGTTGTATATATATCATCAGAGTGTTAAAAAAACTATACAAAATTTGGATCCATAAGTCATAAAAAAAATTGGGCTTATGCCTGATCATGTTCAGTCTCAAAAAATATACAGTCATCTGATACATCATATCTATCTACTCCTGAGATCCCTGCCCAGAAGTTGTGTTTCTATAGAACACGATCGCAGTGGCAACTCAGCGGAATAACCGTACCTAGTCTCGGAGTACTCCTACCACCCGTCTCTGGATGGTTTTAGGCAGATCTTCCACTGCAGCCATAGGTACTTGGCGGGTTAACCCCTCCAAGTTCCTCTGTACAGCCTAGATGGTTCTGTCTGAATCTACTGTATCCGCTTCACCCCTGCGACACTTATGTCGTGGGTAACCCTCAGGTCGCACTAGTCCAATATCTGTATCATGATCATTATAAAATTGTAAGTCATTTTGAATCCAATCAAAAACATGTTTGTTTTTTATATTTTTTCATACATATCTGAAAAAATCCAAAAAAATTATATAAGTTAAAAATTGCAAACTTACCGACTTTGCCCCATGTCGCGCCTGCTGGAAGGACAAGATCTGGATCGCCACGAAAGTCCATCCCGGCATAGGGATAGTCATCCACATCGATGATTTGTTCTCCCCACCAAAGGAAGAACTCATCATCCCAAGTGGTCCGGGGAACTTCACTTCCCCCCAATCTCTTCATCATGTCTGCCCAACGGGCAATTCTTGGGTCTCTCGGGCTGCTGATGGTAGAGATCACTTTGGGTCTTAGCGCTGGAATCTTCTCGAAGAAGAATGTCATCAAGATTGTACCATATCCAAAATGTTTTGTCTTTGCCTTTCGGATTGAAGTCAATTGTTGCTTCATGTTCATCAGTAGAGCTGTGCACCAATCATATAAATGAGTTAAGCATTCCACTGCTATACTCATTTGCGTCCTGGATGCCTGGTGTAGAGAAGCTGTTCCTGCTACTCTCCCAATGGTAAAAAGGAGGATTTTTATGTGCAAGTCTCTTAAATCTTTGATTTCAATTTGAGTTCCCACTTTCTTGGAACCCTCTACGCAGTAGACGTGGACATAATCTTCCACGGTTAGCCCTCCCAAAGGCTTACCATGAAATTCTACTGGCTCCCCCCTTCGGGAGAGTCCAGTAGTAAAATATATGTCTTCCACCTCGATGCGTATGGGCATATGATCTATAATGAAGCAGTCTTCTTCCGGTTCCCAATATTTCACAAGCATTTCGAGCAACCGGACATTACTCTTCATATTTGTCATTTTGAAAAACTTGAGCAGTCCGCAATTCCGGAGAATATTTAGTGATGCTCGGTCCTGCATGACTTCTTGATCAATAGCACTGTGTTCATGCTCTCTCCATGATATAGTCATCCTGCAAAATTTCAATAATTCGTTCATTAGCTACGCATTTTTTATTTTTGGGTTGCGCATACGCAACTTTCTTTGTGCACAGTCGCGTATATACGCGACTTGGTCATTATAAACCCGCGTATGCACAAACCCGTGATTTTTAGCAAGAGATTCTACAGTGAAAATTCCTAATTTTTAACTTATGAACGGAAAAAATGAATAACAAGGATGGTTTATGAGCTTACCTGACAAATTCAGTGAAGTTTGACGGTCAGTTGCTCCTGTTTTGATCAAAGAGGTTATTTTCTCCAGAGCACTTTTTTCCAAATCAGCAATGTAACAATGAACCAAATATGAGGTAATTTGTCTATTTATGCCCAAAAAGTTGAAAATTTTCGCAAAAATTTGTTATGCTTATTTTTTCAATCTATCTTAAGCAGCATAACCCGGATGCTTGGAAGTGCCCAGATTGGTATATTTTCAAGTACATTTTGACGAATTTAAGATTTTTCCTAGTTTTTGATCCATGACTGCTGACCCGTCATAGCAGGTATATGATCTTCACTGGCATATAGGTTAGGGAATCCACTTTTCGTTGCATTTTGCATACTAGCCTCCATTCTGATCACTTTCCATAGGGTCAATCCCATTAGGTCATGAGTATTACACCCATTTCACTCGCCGATTATTTAATCATGACTTGGTGGTATAGCCTTTCTTTACATGGGCTTCTTAGTTAGTTCCTCGCTATCACTTGTTGCCCATGCTGCGTTTTATGTAGGCTCGGGAGTCCTCTTTAGTCCCGCCATGAATTATGTGTTGAAGCTTCATTCTTCTCCTTCCTCACTATTTTTTTTCTGGCTATTTACCCTAGAGGCTCCCTGGTGTTGTTGAGTTGTATTACTGCATTGCATATTGGCTACTTGTTTATCCTGGCCTTTAGCCGGCTTCATTTTGGACTCAATGTTTAAGCCAAATTTTGACCTTGACTATCTGTACAAGTTAAACCATTGCATGCACTTGGCTATCGCGACTTGACACCCTTTTACCCATGGATGGAACATTTCTCTGAGTATCGCTTACCAGTTTCCACCTCCTTGCATTGAGCATAGGATCGTTCCAATCCCAGGAACTAGTGCATCTGTTTCTTGATACTCGTTCTATCCATTGTACCATAGCATTCTTTTATTCTTTTTTAGGCTTATTATATGAAAAAGACAAAAAAATAAAATATAACAAAAAGAGCGGGAATGGGATGTAACTTCATAATTTGATGGCAGTACAGTGTCAGTTTGTCACCCTTGAACAAAGCATATACACTTATATATCTTTCCTCCATTTGGGATGGTTTTAGTTTTGACCTATGTTCAGCCTTTACCTTGTTTCACTTGTCAGTCCTCCCCCGGTTGGTTATATCTTCCAATCATATGGAGAGTTTGTTCTGCCTCCTACATAACAGACTTATACAATGTAACTTTTTACTGCCATGGTCATCACGATTCATGCTTTGGTTCAAGGGAAGTCTAGCTAGAGTTGGCCATTTTGCAGTGTCTCTTGACTCATTATTCAGTCAGCCTTCCCGGTCTTGTCAGTATCTTGTTCTATCACATCAGATGTTTTGGTCTTCTGCTCGTGCTGGTTTGAGAAGGTCCCCATTGACTTCTTGCCGGTGGGTTTGTGTCTTATCGACTACGACATATTGCTCTGAGAGCAGACCTAGAGCTGCACCCTGGCCCTATTTCCATCATTGATAGGTGACCTTGTGCTCAACATTTGATCATCATTATGGGTCTTTGACTGAGTGATTTCCCCTGTTTTTGACGTCAGCATACATTATCACACTTGGGATTCGTGCAGTACCTTGATTTCCATTTGACCCTATTGGTGGATATCTTGCCTCTGTGTCAGCTTTCATTATTGGTTAGTTTAGAGGGTTTCTTCCGTGCGCTAGCTTCATCTTGTGCATGTCAGAAACGTACTTCAATTTGGTTCCGTCACTCTCCTTCGTCCAATTCCTTCCAAATCTTGGCCTACGGGTTACACTCGCGCTGGATTGATGTGGGATGCCTTAATGCCTTCCTTACAGAAGATATTTTCCCATCGAATCCGACTCATTGCTCTGGGAATAAGGTCTAGAGTATTTTTTGTCAGTACCTTAGGGTTTGCAGTCATCAGTGGCAGACTCTTCGCTATCGACAGTGGGGATTCATCATTGCCTCCTGATTGGTAGATTCTTTCAAGTGTTCGACTTCAACTCATTTATTCGCACTTGTTAGATTGTACTGGGGCACCTTGACACTCATTTGCATTATTGGTGGGTTGTCTCGCGTTGGTTAACGGTATAAATCATTGACCGGTAATCCAACGATTTCTCACAAGGTCGACTTCAGCTCATTTATTCCCATTGTGTAGAATTGTGCCATAGTGATCGGTGAAGACCTCGGGTTGCATCAGCATTTCTCGGTTCACTTCTGACAGTCCATTCAGTTTCTGCCAGTGATGTTGTTCACCCTTATATGTTGCAGTGTCAGTACAGTAGCATCTTATATGTTGGCTCCCGAGTTGCGTGATTGTACCATGTGTTCCACCCCTTATGATTTGGTACTTGGAGATTCAGTTACTTATATGATCAGACATCCAGTTTCAGCATCATTGATCAGCTTTCTATATGTGATACTTAGACATTGATTCTGACTTGTACTTCCGGGCCATGCTCAGATGATTCATTGTGTACTTTCAGTTTAGCTATACTTGTATACATGTTGGATCTATTCAGTACTTTCAATATGATGTATTTTTGACTGAGCATGGGTATGCCCGCCTCAGCATGAGTTGACTCTCTGTTTTATTTCATTGATTTTTGGCAGGCTGAAATATGGTGAAGTCCTCTCTTGTCCTTGCGAAGTTCTTTCTATGTGCATAATACATTTTGGCCATCATGTACCCCTTCTGAGCTCATATATTAGCGGGCATCTGTTATAGCATCATTTTTCACCCTCAGGTGATTCGTGATTGTCTTTATGGCTTTGGGCACCCTTTCCCACAGACTTGAACAAAATTCATTAAAAAACAGTGTTAAAATTCCCATACGCGGGTATGCCCAAAATTTTCCGCGTGTATACACGAGTCCACATGTACTTTTCCGCGTATACCATTAAAATCATTAAAAAATATATAAAAATTCCTTATTTTCAGGCTGGGTTGATGGTTACTCTAGTAGTTCAACCACCCCAATACGTGGCCAACTGTTTCGAACTGATTGAAACTACTTTGAGGGAGTATAAAAGCCCCTCATGTGTATGGCCTAAGGGAGAGAGAAATTTTATAGATATTATACTCTTTTGGAATCCCTAATTCAAGTTTGATTTCCCGTGCCTCCTGCACTTTCCCAGATTTATATAGGAAACCCTTGTTTCCTGGAGATGTTCATCCATTTATATGCCATCTCGAGTGCACAAGTCTTGAAAGTATCTTAGCGAGGCAAGGGCGGGATGGATTCGGACGACGGTCTGTTCAAAGATCGTGGAAGGATTCAGGTGATCTCTCCACTTTTACTACTGTACATGCTGTTCGTAATAACGAAGAACCATCTTGTTCCTGAACTTGTGTGTTAATATCTATTTGTATATGTGAAAAGATTGATTATTAAGCATTTATTATGGTTTATATAATGTTTCACATGGATTGCACTAACGTTTAGGAGAGGTATATACTGTACAACTAGGTTTCCGTGCACGTTCTTTCTTGTTTTCCAGGTTGAAGGAGGAAGAAGGATTGTTGGGGGTTTGGAACCCGCGGGATCTACATCGAACGTAGGACTACGGATGAGTTCTGCTATCGTTGTTATCTAGTTTTTAGCATTTAAGTATGGTTGTGTGTGAGTCCTTTTGAATAGCATGCCCTGATATGTGGAGGTTTTGACCCAACAAACCTCTAGGGTGATTTTCCCCGAAACACCTTCATACTCGCTAGAGAAAATACTATTATTTGCCTGAAAACAATCATATACTAGATATTGAAAATGGTTCAAATATTTGATGGGCATTTTAACAATACAATCCTCATCATTAAAAAATTGTAAATTCATAACTGCTATGTTTTTTGGCAGTATTCATCCTCATCATATCAAGGGTCGTCATCATCATTTGGAACAACAATTTGAAAAAACCTGAGATTTTCTTTAAGATAAGTTCTGTCATCTTCATCGACACTGGCTTATCAGATTTTATTCTTCTTATGAGAAGTGAATTGCCCTCCTTGATTATCTGCTCTTTTACCATCATCACATCCACCATATCCTGTAACAAACCTAAGATAGGGTCAAAGTCAGACTTCCCTCTTGGTGGTCATCATCAAATACTGGTGGCCCTTCAAAGCACAATGTATATATGATATGATCTACCTCTATTTTGTCCCAAATATAAGGTCTGATCCAGATCTATGAGAAATTATTACGAGTCTCAAGGCTAGTGTTCGAGATGATCACATGTTGTTACCTTAACACCAACAAATCGATAAGCTCCGAATTTTTATGTTTAATTACAAGTCCCCTTTTTAACTACCAATTTTCTTGGTTGGTTGGAAGATAATAGAGGAACATTATAATCTGTACAGTTAATGGTTTTACTCTTTTGGTAGAATACATCTTGCAAAAAAAGAATGATAGGAATAAACAACAGGAAGGTTTAGATTTAGCAGAATATTATTGCAAAGTTGAAGGTTGTGAGGAAGATATGGATGATGTTGGCAGTATTGAGGAAGACACTATAAATCTTGAAGGAGGATTCAAAATTCCTGCTAAAAGGAGGGTTTTTTTCATTCACAATGCAATGCCCCAATCTCTGATCATGAAAGACAAGTTTATCACAATTCTATCGTCAAGAGCATAGTCACCCTAACTCATCACAACCATTGGTGCATTCTATTCATGTACTTGAATATCCACGAATAGAATTATGGATGGATCGATTTGTTGGGACATTTTGAAAACACATGACCAGATGTTCTTGCTGTAAAATCAGATTGACACAGTTTTGGGTAGATGCTTGTAGCTCATTTTGACTTATTTTTTTGATCTATTGTTGTATAGTGTTAATGCCCTCCAAGGAAAAATCAGTATCATCTCCTTTGGATACCATGGCAATGAATAAAAACTTAGAAATCTCATATGAACATTGTACTAATAGTGCAAGTCCTTATGCTGCTTGTTGGATCTACTGTGTTTCTCCACCCCTACCGCGTAAGCTTCCCACATGCCAAAATGGTGGCTAACATTTGGCTCCAAGTGTCCTTGGAACCACATGAGAACCCTTGAAAGTTGAATCCCATCAAAATGAAAGTTGTGCAAGAAACCAGTGAGCCAATGCAACCATGTAATGATTGTCGGCACAATGAAACTGTCTGTGTTTGATCATGATAAAATAGGGACACATCGAAGCTTGAATGGTCATATGTTTTAATCTTTTCCATAAGTGTATTAAACCACTTGTGTTCACTTGTTTTTCCTTTTATGAAAACAAACATAAGAAAAAAAATTGCATTCACATGCTGTCATATTCTCTAGATCAAACTTCTCTTGATATTTTCTGAATTTACCATATTTATATGCAGTCCAAAACTTCATTTCTCCATTCTTATCATCATCAAAAGCGATTTTGTTCTCAAAAAAATTGAAACTGAAACAATTGATATTTTATTTTTGAAACTTGTTTTTGAACATTTTCTTGATTCCATAGGCACAACCAAAGTCTTGATGAGCCCACCCAATTGTACAGTAGACATCAAAATTTTTAAATATATTTTGATGAAAGTTTCAGAAATACTTACCAACACATCAAAATTTTGAAATATCTTTTGCTGAAAATTTCAGAAATACTTACCAACGTCATCTTGAAATAGAGATCTTGAAATTGAGAAAGGGAAGGAAGGTGCATACTGTTAAAAAAAGTGGCGAAAAGCACGGTGCCTATGTGTTATTAGTCAGCGTTGGAGTCTGAAAGTGAGCTTCTACATGCGCTTGAGGCCAAGCACGTAGGCTGTGGTGAGTGTTATCTCCCACAACACTACCTCTTTCGAAGTGTATCTCGATTCTCTGCTATATATGAACTATGGGAGGCCTTAACGGACCAGAGAGGAACAGACCATAGAGGGTCAGCCTCGCTCAGCCAATAAGAAGATCGGTGTGCACAAAGCCCAGCCACCTCTTCGAACCAGTGAAAAAATGGGGCAAATCACTCTAGCCCCTCCCTCCAATCCTGTAAATCCAGGCGAATGCCATGGAAATCTAGAAATTCGAGGGTGAATTTCATGTTTCCAGTTTTGTGTGCCCTTTTTTTGGTGGGCTAATATTTAATAATTAATTATTTTTAAAATATTTATTGGGCTAACTTTATTAAACTATAAAAAATGGGTTTTATCGAAAAAATTCACCCTAATAAAATATAAAATCCCTTAAAATTCACCTTTGGGCTAAAATTCGCCCCTAAAATTTTCCCTGGTGTGCACAAAGCCCAGCCACCTCTCTGAACCAGTGAAAAAATGGGGCGAATCACTCTAACCCCTCCCTCTGATCCTGTAAATCCAGGCGAATGCCATGGAAATCTGGAAAATCGGGGGCGAATTTCATGTTTCCAGTTTTGTGCGCCTTTTTTTGGTGGGCTAATATTTAATAATTAATTATTTTTAAAATATTTATTGGGCTAACTTTATTAAACTATAAAAAATTGGTTTTATATAAAAAAATTTGCCCTAATAAAATTTAAAATCCCGTAAAATTCGCCTTTGGTCCAAAATTTGCCCCTAAAATTTTCCCTGAAAACAATAAAACAGATCAGACATTTCCTTCCGCACACTTCAGCAAAACCCTAGATACCATACATGCTTTTACTTAACTGAACTTGTTTATATACACGCTTTTACAGAGACGAACCTGCGTATAGATCTGCAACCATTACATGACTGCATAACTCTTCAAAATAAATAATCAGCTAAGAGCTTTCCCTTCACTTCAGCAAACATTCGCCGGATCACAGATCTAAACATTTCATAAACATATCTAGAAAATGCATTGTCATTTCAGGTATAAATATCCTGATCCATCATTGTATTCATAGGTGCATTATTATTTCATATCTATCAATAAACTGTAACCCATTCCATTCAGATATACATAAGAGTGAAGTATTCATTAATACCTAGACACATGCACACCATGCACTATGATCTTCTTCTCCTTATATAGTTTTAGCCTTTACCAATACCATTAGCCAAAACCACACAAGTGCCGATGGTATTCTTGAACAGAATCAAATAGATGACACAACGCTCAATACTATGGGCTAATACCATGGTAATGCCCCTTGGTATCATAATTTTAGAGTGCAAAAGGCGTACACGACTTTGCTTCTTCGTACTCGCGTGTATACTTGACTTCTCTTCATAAAAACTACATATATACTAATTCTAGATATATACACAGGTTCCATTTATATCAAGTAGCGTATACATTGCCTTCATACGCGGGTTGCCTTCATCAAACTTGTGTATACATTGTGACATATTATGTTTATCATTTCTCTTATCCTAACTGGATTTCCTTTCTCTGTCACTTCTAAACTGACTTGTAGATACATCATTTTTACATCTTTAACAAATAGGTTGCTATCAAAAGGAAACTTATCGAGTCGGTTTCCATCAAGGACAACACATTGCATCATATTTCCAACAATCTCCCCCTTTGGACTTGATGGCAACCATAATGGTGTTTGATCACCACAACAGATAGATACATTAATCATAAACATATTCAAACACCAAGATACTCTCCCCCTTTGACATCAAGGGCAAAGGGCGGATCAATACCAAACCAAGGTTTCTATTCCCTTGTAGAAAGAAGAGCTTTGTAGATTTGATATGCAATGAATTTACCATTCTCCCCCTGAGTTCATGATGAATCTTCAGACAACTTTTTTTAATGAAGTACATGAATCTAAAACTCATTGGGTATGACGTTTCCTATCACCAAGGACTCATACTTACATCAATGATCCAACCAAGTGGAATTACATATTTGACTCAAATTCCCAACCAAGTGGGTTTACAAATTTTGACTCAACTACCCAACCAAGTGGGTTTACAAATTTGAACAAGTCCTTACATGACTGAATATAACAATTTTACATCATAGGTCTCAACATGTCCTTTTCATCAAATAACAGATATGACTTTGTATAGCCAAGACCAAAAGACCTCAAGAGAGAGATCACAATTCAGAAACCAACATAATGCCAACAATGCATTCTTCTCAGCAAGGCTAATGCTCCCCCTAAACCTGTGCATCCTGAACACTTTCACCAACCAATTCATCAAAGCATCTTCATCAAGTAGATAATAAAAACTTAATATCATATCAACAGATATAACCATCAACATCAGATCAAGAAAATTATTATTGTCAGTAGCATATCATAAAACTATTCTTAAGTCTGCCTCACTATTTTTCTTATCAGAGAAAAACACACACAATTGTCATCATTGGAACTCACGTGTATAAGCGGCTTTAGTTCATGAAACTCGCATATAGAAAGTGAAATACTGAAAATTTCACAACTCCATCTCCTCCTAGAATTATACATTTTGTACCTATCTTCTCTTGTCACATCATATGCACTGTTAGAAATAAGCACAACCATAATTTCCAATCCAACCATGGGAATCACCATATATTTCTTCCCTTGTGATGATACATTACTAATTCCTATAATGTATCTCACATCACTCCTGCGGTCATTATGAGAAGTAAACTTTAGAAGCGGATGACTGCAGTAGGGTCAATATTCCCTATGTTTTTTATCGTTGCTTCTTTTTCTTCCATATTTTCTTGACATTTTTTATTGTGTGCTGGAAATTATCCAATTTCTCAGATCAGTTCATCATACTTAACCTGCATTCTTTTTCTACATGCCCGTACTTGTTACAAGCATAACATCTTTGTGACTAGAAAAGGGAGCAGAGGAATCATAATATGTTTTTCTAATCTTTCCTCTATTGCAATGAACTGTTTTATGACCAAAATTGTTGCATGAAAAAAAATATCGCTTAAAGAAACCTAAGTATCTGGAAGCTGATGGTCTTTGATAATAGTGTTTACCTGATTGTGATTGAAAAATTATGCTTCTGCAGTTGGCTGTGTTGGGGTTCCCATGTTTTGGCCAGATTGGCAAGACCAAAAGATGAGACAACATCAAACCACTTTTAGACCTTAGGATCTAGCCCTCCTAGGTCTAGATAGGGATCTCTCTATAATAGTAAAAGCATATATGTCTTTGAGGCTCTAAATTTAAGATGTTAGGCTAGTTATAGGCACAAGGTTTGTTTGTTTGATTTGTTTTCTTTGGTTGCTGGTTATCAGGAAGGAAGGGTTCAGTGTAAGACAAGGATGAGCAAAGAGCGATAAGGCAGAGGTGAAATGTTCCAGGAAATATTCAAAACCATTGGGCAATGGAGTCAGGAAAGGATTTGCTTGCTACTTAATAGGCAGGCTTTCAATTGGGCTAGTCATCTAAAACATTGGATCTCAAAGATGATTGTGTGATATGGAAAGGTAAGAGATGAGAGGATAACACAGATTCAGAGCACAAAGTTAAAGGCCAGCTAGTCGCACAAGGATCCTAGTGGACGGGGCTAACTCTAATCCCCAGTGTTCCCAAATCTTCCAACTAAATCCTTAACAAGAAACATCTAAGAACATATTCATTTAATTCATACATCAGAGAGCAGGCAATAACATCCACTACACTGGTTAAACCAACTGAAATCGATTCTTAGATAACACATTCAGAAGAAAAACATTAATGGCAAGGAGAGAAGAAACATAGGGTACCTAAAAAGGGTAAATCCTATGCCAATATTCTAATGCAAGCCAGTAGAAATGAAATGAAATGAATTAAACACATAGATAGGAAAACATCACCGCTGCTTTAGATCAGGATCCAAAGAAATGTGCTTGTCATATTAAACAACAATACCAGTAAAGTACAACATTGCCAATCTCTGAATACTCAGTCTGAAATCATACTCCTCAGCCTATCTTACAACTTTACACAGAGACTGTGTCTCAAAAGAAACTACTTGCAATTCTCTGATAACTGATCAACAACCTTTACAATGTTTCTTCATGAATTTTTATAGCAGAAAGATGGGCTGAGGAGGTAGGTGAAAACTAAATGCAGCATTAAAACTCCTGAAAAGAAAGAGGGCCGAAGCCCATTCTGTTTAAATTCTGAGCATTCAATTCCTGTCACTCTTTGGATGGAGGAGTAGTCTTATTCAGGCCTTTACTTACTTCGATATGTCTCTTGATGTACTTTGACCTGCATGACTCTGTGGTACTTTTGGTGAATAAAAAAATGGTAAAAAAACGACGGAGCGGTCTACCGTATTTATGAAACAAATGCTCTGGTAGCTTCAGACTGTTTTCAGGGTGGACATTTCTTCAAGAGCACGGTGTGGAATAAAAACTGCATGGGCGCTCTATCCTTTAAGGAGGAAAAACATTTTGCTGCTGTAGAAACCCTGATATGCATTGATTTCTACGTGTTGTACCTTCTGCGTGATCCATGGGTCTTCAATCTAGTACTTTGCCTCTAAATCTTTGAACCTAAGGCTTATATATCTTCATTTGCGTGCCTTAAGCTCTCTGCTGCTCCATTTATATCTCTGACTGCGAAATCTACATTTTAATGGCGCTGGAGAGGTTTCCTGATTTTGAAATGTCCTTTTCTAAAAAAATTTATGCGGCCTCCACCTTTCCGGACATTTTCTGTAACACCAGCTCTGAATTTAACTCCCTCTGGACCATGCGCCAACATGATAGTACATATAAACCATGGCGGTTCCCGCTTCTTTATAAACCTGCAAAATATAAAACTGATTAAGAAAAAAAAAGCATGGAGGTGGTGGACGCAATGGAGGGGGATGATAATGACTGTGCAGACAGATGAGATGGCAGAGTAGCACGAGACTGTGGTGGAGTGCAGCAGGAATTTAAATAAAACCTACGAAAAATCGACCTTGGAAAAAAAATATATGACGGAGGGGAAAATACGATGGAACTCGTGGAAATGGTGACGTGGTGAAACGGGGACATGCGGATGAATCAGAGACGTCCGATTTCGGCCGAGATCGACAGTGGAAAACATGTCGGGCGATGGAAAGTGGGTCATGGGTCCGTTTTACCTGAGCTAAAACTCGTGCAACATTGTTGAGCGTTGGCCGTTGGATGGGCGATGACAGATCGGACAATGCATAGTGATATCGCTCTGCATCTTTGGACGAACAATAACGCATGATGGAGGGCGGTTTCAGAACCGTATGTGGGGACACGCGGCAGACGATGTATGGAATCACTGCGAATTGGAGAAAACTGCCAACTCTCGGAAGGTGGTGTGATGGAAACTGGGTTGTTTCTGAATAGTGCGCGGGCGAGGACCACCGGGCGGAGGACGACACAGACCATTGGATCGAGGTTTAAATGAATGGTGGATGATGCGATTGGGCGGTGAAAAGGTTGAACGGCGGATGCTGCGAGGGCGGTGATCGTTGTCCAATCTAACAGATCGACGGTTAAAAATGCAATCGATAGACATTGGAGATTAGTGCCTCTAGGGTTAGCACGTGGTTCTGGCGCCGAGGTTACATGGTGGGAAGGTACGGAGGCTAGGCCCAGACTATGCAGAAAATATGGTTTTTTGGCTCATTTTTAAAGAATTTTGAGGTCAGCCAAGGCAAACGACAAGGGAATGAGGGGGATTTAGGCATAAACAAAGGGAGTGTGTTAGGTGCAAAAGGGGTTTTCGGAGAGGATTTAAATAATTAGAGGGGCACGAAGCAAGGGAAAACGAAGGTTAACATGAGATATTTTGCAGGGGTGTAAGGGACAAATGAGGGCCTTTTGGAACACATTTTATGTAATTAATGAAACCTTATAAAGGGAGTCAGCAGAGGGAAGTTTATCAAAGGAAAAGGCACAGGAGACTTCAAGGATGATGTGTCTTCAAGGGAGATGCATTCCTTGAAGGCTCAAAAAACAAATTAGCCCCCTACTTTGCTTTGTCAAAAATTTATAGGGGGGCTAACAGGTTGCAACATGTCCATAATTATTACATACCTAAGCATTCAACATTTTTGATCAAAGGAGAGAATAGATTGATACTTCTATAGTTAGGAGCAAATGATTTTCTTTGAGAATTCATGATTGTCGGTTGACCTTTTGTCACTTTAACCACTTCAGGTTTTGCATTGATATCTTTTGAATCTTTAGCATTGTCTTGTGAACTATATTCTCCTTTAAAAATTTAGTGAAAACCAAGACCAAATATAATAGAAGGAGACCTTTGACTACTAATAATATTACCCAGAATATTAGTACTATCTTGAAACCTCAAGTGTTTATCCTTTTCTTCTAATTTTCCTTTTAAAATATTTACCTCAGTCTCCAATTTTTGGCATTGTTTCTTCATACTTTATTCTACCCTTCTTCCTTCCTCTACTTGCTCATTCAAATATATAATTTCTTCTTTCAACTCATTTTCTTGTTCTTCAAACATTTGTAGAAGTTCTTCATTCTTCTTATTTGATTTTTCTAGATCTGTTTTGTTAGCCACCTATAAACTTTGTTATATCAAAAGGTGGCTAAGACTTTTTGAGCCTTCAAGGAACAAATTTTATTACTAAAAATTGTTGGCTCTTGAAGACTCTTGAAGGCCTCAAGCCTATCCTCTGTCCGAACTTCACTGTTGTTCCCATTTTACACTTAGAAATCCTGTCGATTTCCAAGCCATAATACTGCTGCAAGCACCATTTCCCTTTTCCCCTTCTCCCAAAACTAACTTTCATTTGCTCCCCTCTTCTCCATAAAACTCCTCTATTTTCATGATTCCTTTTCTCCCTTTCATAAAAATCCTCTTTACATAGTTTAAAACTCATTTTTAAACTATATCGGAACCCTCCATTTCCCTTGAAAACCATTGGAAATCCATAAAAATCACATTTTTCATACATTGTGGACTTAAGCCCCCTCGGGCTAAGTCTTAAAGCCCCTTCCTCCATGTAACCCACGGCCCCGCAATCGGGCGCTAGGCCATTTTTTAATTATTCCCGCCAAAGTTTAAAACCTTTGGTTATATATATAAAATAAAACCTCTGTTTATATTAATTTTCCATCGGCTTTATTATTTTATTAGATTTTCGCCAGTACAAGTTTTAAATCATTCTGCACCGTCAATCTGATCTGAAGATCGGACGGTGCGGAGTCCGTCTCCCGGTGGTCCCCACATTCCACTAACCCATTCCAAAAAACCACGCGGTATTCATCGCACTGCCTTTGGGCAACGGCGGTTTTTTCCCGATCGCCAGCGATTCCACTCATCGATTGACGTGTGGCCCAGGCACTATTCATGAAACTTCCATCCATCGTGCGTTAATGTTCGGACGTGGACGCCGTGCGATATTGGAATGCACCGTCCGATCTGGGGCTGCCCATCCGACGGTTATCACTCACCGGAGATGCCCGACAGTTAACCGGGCTACGATGCGGCGTTTAACGAATCCCCACCGTCGATCTAATCTGAAAATCAACGGCCCACATTTCATCGCCCTGATTCATTTCCCGGTCAACGATTCCCCGTTTTGACTTTTCGCCTCCACTCCCGACCGTCGATCTCTGCGCGATCGACGGCTCTGATTTAAACATTTATTCTGCCTTTCCTTTGATTCCTCTGATCAATCTCGACCGTTGGATGATGCCATCCAACGACCATGCTTCCTCCACATGCCTTCTGAAGCAGTAAACCTATATATGCAGGATTTTATAATAGTTTTTTGTATTTTGCAGGGTTTTAAGTGATTTTTCCGCCATAACTGAAAAAATTTCTAAGGCAGAGGGTGACGATCGTCCTGCCTTTGATTCATTAAAGAAAATCATCACAGGGTTTTGACTTCATGTTTTGTCAATGATTCACGAGGCATTGATGCCATTCGACCCCTGTGCAGCCCTGCACACTAGCAGAAAAACATGAATCAAACACAGTGAAAGAGTATCAGTGCAGAAAACCAGAAATATGCCAGAATAGAAGATTAAAGACAGCTATTGCGGGGATTACGTCTAAGATGTTTATCAAAGCCTAATCCCCAATTTAAAACATAGTTTAAAGAAAATCTTAAAGGTTTTATCAACAGGAGCGCTTCCACCGCCACATCTTAGGAAAATTGATCCCTCTAGCTACCACGATGCCACCTGTGCCTCAAAGTATTCAATCATAGGCCAAATTTATTGATCTAGATCAGATATTTGTCTCAAAATGCAGCCAAAGAGGAAACTCTGCCAAGGGAATTAATGACAGACATCTGCAGAGTTACTTCAAACGCCACACAGAGCCTTAAAGGTCAACAAAAGCTCCCACCAAGCTTAAATCTTTATGTAAATCATTTAATACAGAGGATATGTATGTAAAGTTTCTTCATTGAGCCCCTCAAAGGCCAATAAACCAATAATTCTATATTAATTGTAATTTGAGATCTTTTATCAGATCTCACCTCCTCATCCTTTTATATATACTTCTACAGAAGATGAGTGAGAGGTTGGTTGCAGAACTTTGAAATACACTTGAGCTTAAACTTCTGATCGTAAATAATGTTCATTGGCCTTTGGAGCTCTGCTTGTGATAGATTAGTTAGGGTGGATAGTGAAGATGATTGCTGAACTGAAACATTGGACCTGAGTACTGTAACTGGTTTGACATAAATAAACAAGTTGTTTCTTGGGATCTTGGTCTATATTACTGGTGGAGTGCTTCTTTCTTTGTTATTGTTTTCCTTCTATGTATGTCATATTGTTCACTATTCTCTGATAAAGAAAAACATTTATAGATTTAGGACTTGTTGTATATCAGTAACCTTCTCTGACTGAAAAGCTTTATCTCAATGTTTTCCTCCAAGTTGTTTATTCAAGAATGATTTAATACAATTTAAGCAGTTAAGAATGTTGGAGTTCCCTATTCCTACTGTTTTCTTTAAACGTTGTTCTTGAAATTTATTTTCCTTATTTTCTTATTAAAGATGACTATGGAAGATATGGTGTGCCCTGGTCCTAGTTTTTCTCCAAAGGTAGATTCTGAAAGTTTCCCTTGGTGTTGACTGAAATCAGACTAGGTTTAAAAGTACTTTATCTGATCTGGATTGTTGGTCAATTAAGCTACTTTAATACAAGCCTGCCCAAGATGACAATGGTTAGCCCTGCACTTAGTTGGTTTTAAACAGTTACTTAAGAGGTTTTTCTTGTTTGGACTGACTATAAATCCTTTATGAAATTATTATCAGTTTCCACCCCTCCAACACTTTATTGTTTCCATTCCATCATTTTAAATCTCAATAATCTTGTGATGTAGATGACTTTCCCCTTGGATCACTCTTGATTTTGTTGTTCAATTAAAGCCCTATTATGACTCCATAGCCCAATGGACTAAAAACCAGCATTATATCTATCTCTTTGGCCATAGTTGTTCTATTCACTTGCAACTTCTCACCTTTGAAACTGTTTTGCATTTAGGACTTTCCACCTCAAACAGTGATCATTCTTAACCATCCAAAAAACAAAGCAAACCCTTGGCCTTCATAACTAGCCTAATATCATTACCCCAAAATCCAAAGACAAATCCATCTTTGCACTTATTGGAGAGATCCCTCTCCGGATTCACGAGGGCTAGATCCTAGAATCCCAAAGTTGGTTGAAATAATGTTGCTTCTGCAGTTTTAGTCTCACCAATCTACTAAAATTATAGATTCCTGACATTTCTGGTGACTCCACTAGGGATCGAACCCAGAATCATTTTCATTTCATAGGATTTCAGGGATTTGGTTCAAGAACATTTTCTATATTAACCAGTTGAGCCACCAGGAACTGACATTTCTGGCGACTCCACTAGGGAAGAACCTAATTGTAATCTCTGGTGCCCCTTAAAAAATTTCATACAAAAATTTGTGAGTAAAAAGCAGCCTTTTCAAGCACTACCAAAAAATTGTAATCACGATGAAACTTGTTTGAATCAGTGACAAACTAGGTAAACCCTAGGATTCTCTTAATCCTTTATCTAACCTTGAAAAATCAGCTGGCTTAGCCATAAGAGTAGACTGTCTTTGTCTCTTAACCGTAGCAAAGTTTTGAAACAGAGTTAGGATATTCTTAAAAACCATACAACTGAAAAAGAACTCAGAAAACCTAAAAATATTTCAGATTGGTATTCAATAAACATGGTGGTGGACCATGAAACCTTTTACCTCTGAAAAGAGCTAGAAACTTCCACTTGGTGACTCCACAATCTTGAACAGACCTTAAGACTCCACTGGGAAGAACCCTTATCATTATAATATCTTTCAAACTCAGTCAGAAGACTGCAGGATTAAATTTTTTTCAAAACAGACTAGTTAACCTCTTAAAGATTGTCATACCTGGTTGAAATTTTCTTGCTTATTTGGGTCTGAAAAACACAGCATAGTGGCTCCTAAAAATATTCACACTAGATCCTATCCTGACCCTGATCCACCTGAAGTAGTTGATAACCCAGAAGGTATCCTTAGAAAGTCTCCTAGGATTAAATTATCAACTATTTTCAGATCACCCTTGAGAGCTAATTCAGTCCCTGAAAATCTTTCAGCTCTAAAACAGTCACAAGTTGCTTTAGTAAATCCCTTTAGAACTAGGTCTCTTGGTGACTTAGATCAGTTAGGTTCCGAGTCTTCACTTTCATCTCCTGAAACAAGTGAACATCTTGGTAGCAGAGAAACAACACCTCCTGATTTGCATTTCCTTCACAATTTAAGTGTCTCTCATCCAAGGTCAGCTCAGCAATCTATTCCTGGTCCATCCACTTCTGCTCACCCTACATCCACTGTTCAAACCACCCCACTTCAGCCCACTTTCCCTTTTGTTAATCTGCCTCTTGTAAATCCACCCCCACCACATATCATGGCAACATGGTATGCTCCCTTAGTCCTTCCTGCACCATTAGTCAATCTTCCACGGGACTATCAGTCCAAAATTCCATTATATGATGTTAGCAATGCTACAACTGCATCACAACATGTGGATAAGATGAATGACTACTTTGACAGAAATGAAATTGATGATGATTCTATCAAGCTTAGGTTATTTGCTCAGAGTTTAGGGGGAGAAGTAAGAAAATGGTTTAAAGGTTTAACCCCCCATAGTATTAATGATCTCCAAGCCTTCCATCAAACATTCTTAAACAAATGGGAAGTAAAGAAGAATCACTCAGAGTCATGGAAGGTACAGGCACTCCATTGAAGCAACGAGAAGGTATGCAACATGTCTACTGTGGAATTGATAGTGTCTCCAATCTTTTCCCCAGAACTAAAACCTCCACAAGGCTCAGCTTTAAACAAGTTTCCTGAAGGGTTTGACCCTGAGATGGCCTATCAGCTGAGAGAGAGAGACTCTGCAACTCTTGAAGATATGCAAAGAGGTGCTATTTCTATGGAAGTCAATTTATTGGAAAAGAGAGCAAGAATGAAGAATGAAAAAAGAGTGTCTTTTAGAGAGGAATCCAAACCTTCTACTTCCAACTCAAAAATGGAGAAAATGATGAAAGAAATGAGAATAATTAAGAGAGCACAAGCAAGCCAAAACCCAACCGCTCCTCAAAATAGAAATCAAAACCAAAATCAGAATTTTAGAAGGAACCAACCTCCAAACAGACTTGGGGAAGATGATCAGCAGATCACTCCTCCCTTTCATCAAAACTATGTAAGTGAGGTTGAGGAAACAGATGAAATAGTAGAGGAGGATGATATCAACATGATGGGGATAGACAACGATGACTGTGAGATTCATTATGATAGGAAACAAGGTCTATACACACCTTATGATGACATAAGAGATGATAATGAGAATTATTATCAAGACATGGAAAATTTTATCATAGAACCTCAAAAAGAATATGACCTTAGAAGAAAAACCAGTCAAAAAACCCCCAACAACAAAACCTCTGACAAATCTTCACAAAACAGCACTGCAACCAAACCTAAAGTTGTCAAACAAAAGGATAAAACAGTGGCTGTAAATTCTGGTAATGATAAAGAGAAAGACACTCAAAACAAACAAAAACAGAGTGCAGACATTAGCAGTACTAACACTTCAGCTAGTACTCCTGTGAAAACAATTTGGTCAAGTGTAAATAAATCAAATCAACAAGCTGATATTACTGATAGAATGACAGCTAATAAAGCTAAAACCAGCACTTTAAAGAGTCAAATTCCTTTCAGCCTGGAGCAGGAAATTTCAAAAATCAAAATCTCTGTTCCCTTGACTGAGTTAGCTGCCCAACACGTATATAGAACTCACATTTTGAAGGCTTTAAACATTGAAGAAAATGAGGACAGAGTCAATCTTAATGATGACCAACCAGAGCTGATTTTTGGTCCTAAGATTGAAGGTAGGTATCAAGAGGGACCTGTTCCTCCCTTTTATGTGATTTTAAACGTTCATGACAAAATTTTGCACAACGCTATGCATGATTCCGAGGCTTCTCATAATTTAATGCCAAAAGCTGTAATGGAGAGCTTGGGTCTAGAAATCACCAGACCTTACAGAGACCTTAGCCCAAATTCCAGCCAAATGTTTGGTCATGGATATTGTTGTGGCTGATGTGCCCTAAAAGTATGGAATGTTATTATCAAGATCTTGGGGGGCTAAGTTACAAGGAACTATGCAAATGGACATGACCTATGCGACTAGCCCCGTTTTCAATCAAACTAGAATACTTTACAGGGAGTCCCATATGAAATTCACAGTTACAAGTCAAGACAAACCACAAAACTCTCCCCTATATTCTGTAAATACAGGCCTTGATTCTTTTATTATGTTTAATGATGAAACACTTGGTGAACAAGTCACTTTATCAAGATTAATGGCTGACAGGGAGGAAGAGGAACACACCGTAGGTGTGTCTGAACAGTTTGCTGAACCTGTAAAATCTAGCAAACAAAACACAGGTTTTGAGCTACAAGGCATGTGTCCTTTGATTTTAAACATTGAGAATCAACCAAACAACCCTCAAATAAACGAAAATCTGGGGGAATCAAAACAAATACAACTAAGTGCTGAGATTCCACATCAACCTTTGAGCACGTTAGTTGAAGAGGACAGTAGCCAGGATGAAACTAAGAAATGTCGTCTATGGAGTATGTATTTTGATGGATCCTGCACTAAGAACAATGCTGGTGCAGGTGTCTGGATTACCAACACTGAAAACAACCACACTGAAAACAAATTAAACTTTCAGTGTTCCAATAACATAGCAGAGTATGAATCCCTTCTCTTAGGTTTACACCTATTGAAAAAGTTAGGAGCCAGAAGAATCAATGTGTATGGGGATTTAGAGTTAGTCATTAGGCAAGTTGATGGGGAATATAACGCAAATCATCCCAAACTTAGAGCCTACTGAAATGATGTCATGGACCTTTTGAAAACATTCAAGGAATCCAAACTGTTTTTCGTCCCAAGAAAAAGAAATATTGCGGCCCACAATTTAGCCTTTGCAGCTAGGACATGCTTAACGCCATATAACACCAAATACTGCACAAATCAGATAAAATTTAGACCATCTATGCCTGATAATGAGAAGTATTGGTAGGTTTTTGACAATGACAAACAAATAGAAGACTTCATGCAATTCAGAAATGAATTCGAACTAAATAGTTCGGATTCAGACTATGAAACGGACTGCAGTGAAGAAAATTTTCTTAGTGAAGAAGAGCCGTCTCCTGAGCTTGTCAATATTAATCTCCTGGCTAGCAAACTAAAAAATAATAAAATAGAATTTAATGCAGAATTAGAAATAGAGGAGTTAGAAACTCTGCATTCTAAAGATGAAAGTTTGCCAAGAAGTCTGGCCCCTTTAGAAGAGTTGTTCGATTTTAACGATGTGGCGAATAAGCCAAAACTGGAACCTGTAGAGACTGAAGTGGAGGAGTGCAATATAGGCATTGAACTTAAACCAAAAATGATTAAACTGTCTAAAACTTTACCAGCTCATATTAAACTCAAATACATAGAGCTGTTTAAAGAGTTTTCTGATGTTTTTGCGTGGAGTTACGAAGATCTTAAATCCTATGACACTGAAATAATACAACACAAAATTCCCCTAAAATAAAACCAAAAACCATTCAAAAATAAACTGCGCAGAATAAACCCTGTTTAGTTTCCTTTGGTTCAGAAGGAGATCATGAAAATGTATGAACCTGGTATTATTGTCCCTATTAGATATTCTGAATGGGTGTCTAATCTGGTGTCTGTTAGGAAGAAAATTGGAGAAATTAGGCTTTGTATAGAATTTAGAGACTTAAACAAAGCTTCATTGAAAGACAACTACCCTTTACCTAAGATGGATCACATTTTACAAAGGGTGGTAGGGTCTAGGAGGATTTCTTTGCTGGATGGCTATTCAGAGTACAATCAGATCTTAGTTGACCCTGCTGATCAATTAAAGACAACCTTTACTACACCATGGGGCACTTTCATGTATGTGAAAATGCCTTTTGGTCTAATGAATGTTGGAGAAACTTTTCAAAGAGCCATGGATATAACATTCTCGGAGGAACTGGGTTTCTTCATCATTATCTATCTTGATGATATTACTGTGTTTTCAAAAAAAAATGAAGAGCACTTAGAACATTTAAGAAAGGTTTTTGAGAAGTGCAGAAAGTTTTGAATATCTTTAAACCCTAAGAAGACATTATTTGGTCTCCAAGAAGGTAAACTTCTTGGGCACATTATTTCTGAGGAGGGTATAAAGATAGATCCAAAGAGGATTGAGGCTATATTGCAAATCTCTCATCCTAAAAACATCAAAGAGTTGCAATATTTCATTGGAAAGATTAACTTTTTGAGAAGTTCATCCCCAACTTGGCTGAGCTCGTTATGAATATCACAAACATGTTAAAAAATGAGCAAGGGGTAAAATGGACCTTGGTAGCAAAGAAGTCCTTTGAACTGGTGAAACAAGAGTTAACCAAAACACCGATTCTTATAAGTCCTGATTTTTCAAAAGATTTTTATATTTTTTCATCTGCATCAGAACATACCATAGCTATTGTCCTTTTACAGAAAAATCCACAAGGACAAGAGCAGCCTATTTCTTTCTTTAGCAAGGCATTGAGGGATGCCCCTTTGAAGTATAGCATTATGGAAAAGCAAGCTTTTGCTTTGGTTAAAGCTTTAAAAGACTTAAGAGTATACATCCTTCACTCACACATCATTTCCTTTGTCCCAAACTCAGTTGTTAAAGACATTCTAAGACAGGACCCAGATGGTAAGAGAGGTAAGTGGATTGCTATTATCCTTGAGTATGATTTAGAGATAAAACCCACTAAACTCATCAAAGGCCAAGGTCTAGCTAGATTAATGGTTGAATCAAATATTGAAGTTCTTGATATTAATATGATTAATGAATTGGATGACCAAGAAGAATTCTCAACTCCTATTGTTGAAGATCATTTTATGAATTCTCCTTGGTATGCTGATATTATTTATGTTTTGCTTAAATTGAATACACCTTCTGGTTTGATAAAAACAAAGGCAATATTCCTCAAATTGAAAGCTGTAAACTATTGCATTATAGATAGATGTCTTTATTGGAAAAATGCAAGTGGTGTATTGCTTAAATGTTTGCCTGAGTTTGATGCAGAGAAGGTTAAATACCAGTTCCATGAAGGAGAGTGTGGAGGTCATTTATACTAGAAGACAACAACCAACAAAATTTTGAGGGTTGGTTTCTATTGGCCTAATCTTTTTCCTGATATACACAAGATGATCATAGCCTATCACAAATGTCAAATTTTTGAAGGCAAAAGAAAACTGCTACCCCTACCTCTGCATCCTATTACTGTTGAAGCTCCTTTTCAACAGTGGGGACTTGACTTCATAGGAGAAATCCATCCCCCATATTCTGCCCAGCATAGATGGATTCTCACTACCACAGACTATTTCACTAAATGGATAGAAGCCATTCCTTGTAGACAGGCCAATGATTCAATTATCATAAAATTTATGGAGACTAACATTCTCTCCAGGTTTGGTTGTCCTACCAAGATTATCACTGATAATGCAACAACATTTGGATCAAACAAGATGGTTGATTTATGTCACAGATATTAGATAACATTGGGGCATTCCATGGCCTATTACCCTCAAGGTAATGGACTTGCAGAATCCTCAAACAAAAGTTTAGTGAACATAATCAAGAAACTGTTGGAAGACAACAAAAAGTCTTGGCACACAAAGCTAGTTCATGCACTGTGGGCTGACAGATTGACTTTGAAGAAATCCATTGGCATGTCACCTTTTCAGCTGGTGTATGGTACTGATGCAATTTTTCCAAACAGCCTTGGTGTACCAGTAATGAAGTTGATTCAAGAGTTTCAAACTGAAGAAAATGATATTATCAGAAGAATAAATCAAACCATTCATCTTCAACAAACCAAGGATGAAGTTTATAACAAAGCATTGCAAAAACAGATCAGCATTAAAAAGATTTTTGACAGAAGAATGAAGGCCAACAATTTCAAAATTGGGGACCAAGTTTTAAAGTGGGACTCAAGGAGGGAAGAGAAGGGCAAGCATGGAAAATTTGACAACTTATGGCTTGGCCCTTACTCTATTCATTCAACTTCTAGCAACAATGCATTTTTCTTATAGGAGTTGAATGGAGCAGAATTGTTTGGGGGTCCTATCAATGGCAGGATGCTTAAGCATTACTTCTCTTGATCCATGTTATGATCCAAAAGCCTTTTTTTCTTTTTCCATTGTAAATATTTCATCCACCATTGCATTCAAGTTATAAAAGTCAAAAATACAAAAACAATGAAAAGAAAGAAAAGAGGGCAGATTGTGAAAACAAGAAAGGTATAGCCCCATACCAAAAAGAGAAACAAATATGAAAGTGTGCAAGCTTAAATGCCACTCCTACAAAACACACTTCTAGTTAGTCAAACAGCCTAATCTTGACTAATTAGCTCTAAATTTTCTGCTGATAAGATAGTGAATTCAATTTTCCAAACTGTTTAAACTTGGCTTATCAGTAGATAATTTAGGATAGAAATTAAAGGTTTAAACATGATCAAAATCTGAACCTAAGTTTCCAAAAGAGATGACTCAAATCTTTTTCATTTTTAGAGTCAAAAAACATGTATGGTTCTAATTAACTCAAAATCTGAACCAGAGAACAAAGAAAAATAGCTCAAACAAATTCAAAACAAAACTGTGAAAAGAGAAGGCCATGATGAGGAACTTTCAGATCTTAAGCCTTCCTTTTTTTTTATTTAATTTTTTGCAAAATAAATGTTTATGTGCAGCTTGTTTTTATGCCATAGACCACAGCAATTCAAACATCTTAATATTGACTTGACTGTTTTTAAATTTATGTTTTAGAATTTAGAGAATAAAAATCTGTTGGACAATTTAATCCCAATAGATAGTAGAATAGGTAGAGAAGCATCTGAACTCAACTGTTTAATATGAGTTCAGGGAGAAATAAGGAGTAGAATTAGATTATTTTTATGCTTTCAAAAGAATAAAATGTTGTAAAAATAGTTTTCCAATCCAAGTGCACTCTAATGAAGAAAAAATGTTAGATCTGTAGGATTGGGTAGGTAGAAGTTTGTATTGATGAAGATCCATTATTTTTATGGTTGCTAATATGTTTTCAGAGCACATCATCCACAGAAAGAAAGGCAGCCCAATGGATGAGGCAACTGATCAGCCTCCCAGAGAACATAAATGGATCAGGCACAGGTCAGCCTCGCAGAGAATGTAGGTCTGAAGTTCTTGATGCCTTCAAGAAGGCACCATCCCCAAGTGGAGCCATTGTTAGCCACCTATAAACTTTGTTATATCAAAAGGTGGATAAGACCTTTTGAGCCTTCAAGGAACAAATTTTATTACTAAAATTTTTTGGCTCTTGAAGACTCTTCAAGGCCTCAAGCCTATCCTTTGTCCGAACTTCACTGTTGTTCCCATTTTACACTTAGAAATCCTGTCGATTTCCAAGCCATAATACTACTGCAAGCACCATTTCCCTTTTCCCCTTCTCCCAAAACTAACTTTCATTTGCTCCCCTCTTCTCCATAAAACTCCTCTATTTTCATGATTCCTTTTCTCCCTTTCATAAAAATCCTCTTTACATAGTTTAAAACTCATTTTTAAACTATATCGGAACCCTCCATTTCCATTGAAAACCATTGGAAATCCATAAAAATCACATTTTTCATACATTGTGGACTTAATCCCCCCCGGGCTAAGTCTTAAAGCCCCTTCCTCCATGTAACCCACGGCCCCGCAATCGGGCGAGAGGCCATTTTTTAATTATTCCCGCCAAAGATTAAAACCTTTGGTTATATATATAAAATAAAACCTCTGTTTATATTAATTTTCCGTCGGCTTTATTATTTTATTAGATTTCCACCAGTACAATTTTTAAATCGTTCCACATCATCGATTTGATCTGAAGATCAGACGGTGCAGAGTGTGTTTCCCGGTGGTCCCCACATTCCACTAACCCATTCCAAAAAACCGCACGGTGTTCATCGCACCGCCTTTGGACGACGGTGGTTTTTTCCCGATCACTGGCGATTCCACTCATTAGTTGACACGTGGCCTAGGCACTGTTCATGAAACCGTTGTCCATCGCGCGTTAACGTTTGGACGTGGACGCCGCGCGAGATTGGCATCCACCGTCCGATCTAGGGTCGCCCATCCGACGGTTATCACTCACCGGAGATGCCCGACAGTTAACCGGGCTACGACGCAGCATTTAACGAATCCCTGCCGTCGATATGATCTGCAGATCGACGGCCCACATTTCATCACCCTGATTCATTGCCCGGTCAACGATTCCCCATTTTGACTTTTCGCCTCTGCTCCCAACCATCGATCTCTGCACGATCGACAGCTCTGATTTAAACATTTCTTCCGCCTTTCCTTTGATTCCTCTGATCAATCTCGACCATTGGATGGTGTCATCCAATGGCCATGCTTCCTCCATGTGTCTTCTGAAGTAGTAAACCTATATATGCAGGATTTTATAATAGTTTTTTGTATTTTGCAGGGTTTTAAGTGATTTTTCCGCCATAACTGAAAAAAATTCTAAGGCAAAGGGTGACGATCCTCCTGCCTTCATTTCATTAAAGAAAATCATCATAGGGTTTAGACTTCACGTTTTGTCAATGATTCTCGAGGCATTGATGCCATTCGACCCCTGCGCAGCCCTGCACACTACTAGAAAAACATGAATCAAACACAATGAAAGAGTATCAGTGCAGAAAACCAGAAATATGCCAGAATAGAAGATTAAAGACAGCTATTGCGGGGATTACATCTAAGATGTTTATCAAAAGCCTAATCCCCAATTTAAAACACAGTTTAAAGAAAATCTTAAAGGTTTTATCAACAGGAGTGCTTCCACCACCACATCTGAGGCAAATTGATCCCTCTAGCTACCACAATGCCACCTGTGCCTCAAAGTATTCAATTAGAGGCCAAATTTATTGATCAGGATCAGATATTTGTCTCAAAATGCAGCCAAAGAGGAAAATATGCCAAGGGAATTAATGACAGACATCTGCAGAGTTACTTCGAACGCCACATAGAGCCTTAAATGTCAACAAAAGCTCCCACTGAGCTTAAATATGTAAATCATTTAATACAGAGGATATGTATGTAAATTTTCTTCATTGAGCCCCTCAAAGGCCAATAAACCATTAATTCTGTATTAATTGTAATTTTAGATCTTTTATCAGATCTCACCTCCTCATCCTTCTATATATACTTCTGCAGAAGATGAGTGAGAGGTTGGTTGCAAAACTTTGAAATACACTTGAGCTTAAACTTTTGATTGTAAATAGTGTTCATTGGCCTTTGGAGCTCTTCTTGTGATAGATTAGTTAGGGTGGATAGTGAAGATGATTGCTGAACTGAAACATTGGACCTGAGTACTGTAACTGGTTTGACATCAATAAACAAGTTGTTTCTTGGGATCCTGGTCTATATCACTGGTGAAGTGATTCTTTCTTTGTTATTGTTTTCCTTCTATGTATGTCATATTGTTCACTATTCTCTGATAAAGAACAACATTTATAGATTTAGGACCTGCTGTATATCAGTAACCTTCTCTGACTAAAAAGCTTTATCTCAATGTTTTCCTCCAAGTTGTTTATTCAAGAATGATTTAATACAATTTAAGCACTTAAGAATGTTGGAGTTCCCTCTTCCTACTGTTTGCTTTAAACGTTGTTCTTGAAATTTATTTTCCTTATTTGCTTATTAAAGATGACTATGGAAGATATGGTGTGCCCTGGTCCTAGTTTTTCTCCAAAGGCAAATTCTGAAAGTTTCCCTTGGTGTTGATTGAAAGTAGACTAGGTTTAAAAGTACTTTATCTGATCTTAAGTTTACACTCTGTCTTCTCATATATGTTTTCATACTTTCTGAAGGTAATTATGTGGATTACTGGATTGTTGGTCAATTAAGGTTCTTTAATACAAGCCTGCCCAAGATGACAATGGTTAGCCCTGCACTTGGTTGGTTTTAAACAATTACTTAAGAGGATTTTCTTGTTTGGACTGACTATAAATCCTTTGTGAAATTATTATCAGTTTCCACCCCTCCAACACTTTATTGTTTCCATTCCATCATTTTAAATCTCAATAATATTGTGATGTAGATGACTTGCCCCTTGGATCACTCTTGATGTTGTTGTTCAATTAAAGCCCTGTTATGACTCCATAGCCCAATGGACTAAAAACCAGCATTATATCTATCTCTTTGGCCATAACTGTTCTACTCACTTGTAACTTCTCACCTTTGAAACTGTTTTGCATTTAGGACTTTCCACCTCAAACAGTAATCATGCTCAACCATCCAAAAAACAAAACAAACCCTTGGCCTTCATAACTAGCCTAATATCATTACCCCAAAATCCAAAGACAAATCCATCTTTGCACTTATTGGAGAGATCCCTCTCCGGATTCAGGAGGGCTAGATCCTAGAATCCCAAATTTGGTTGAAATAATGTTGCTTCTGCAGTTTTAGTCTCACCAATCTACTAAAATTACAGATTCCTGACATGCTTTAAGAGAGATGATTTATACTTCAAGTCCTTCACTGTGATTGGTTACTTGATCCTGCAACCTTTGATATTGTTCTATGTGTTCTTTTTTTAGTTCCTCAATTATCTTTCTCTCTTGTAACTGATCATTCAATCTAGAAATCATATCTTTGTAGATACATTCCCTCTCATTAAATAAAATCTGTTGATATTCAAATTTAATCTTGATATTTGCAATTAATGCTTCTAGATACATAACATTACTCTCACTTTCGTATTCACTATATTCAACATTGCATGCATAAGGAAGTGAATCACAAGAGATACAATCAATACATGTTTCATCTTCTTAATTTTCTGCTGAACATGTTTTATGAGATATAGTATTTCTTTGAGTAGCCTTCTTCTTTTGCTTCCTTCCCATTGTGATGGATCTCCTTCAAGCGATCAAGCTTCTTTAGAAGGACTTGCTTTGATACCAATTGTTGGGAAAAATACTGAGAGGGGGGGGGTGAATCAATCTTTATAACTTACTTCAAACTTTTACTTTTTCCTTACTAATTTCTATACGTGACTCTAATGAACCCAACTAGTGTATACACGTAGATATCCTTAATAAAACTTACGTATGACCATAAATCTTATTATGCAGATAATTATTTACTTAAATCAGTGCATCATTCATTCATCAGATGTTTAGTAAGCCGTAAGCATGTGCAGTAAGAACAGAATAAATAATCACACATAAGAAATACACATGAACACTAGGATTTTAAGGTGGAAACCCAATTCGGGAGAAAACCACCGTTGTTGTCATCTCTGTCTTCAATATTTATTATAAATAAAACTAGTTACAATATTGTACTGGTGTAGACTCATCCCAGCACGCAGGCACCCACCTGTAGAATGTTGCAACCTTCTCCCGTGCTCCAGCTTCTACTGGAAGGGAGCTCCAACCCTCTAATCTCATTTACCAGCTACCACTGGAAGGGAGCTACAACCCCCTGCTTCTTGTTTACTATCCACTCTTGGAAGGGAGCTACTAACCCATGATCTCGTTTACCAGCAACCACTAGAAGGGAGCTACTACCCCCTCACTGAAGGCTTCAACCCTCAGCACCAACGCGAACCACGTTTCATCAATTTTCACACTGGATCCAAACTGCTTCAACACAACACAACTTTTAGGCCTATTTTCATCATATTTTCAGACTGGACCCACTCCACACATTTAAGCTCAAAGACCGTTCATCAAAATGAAAATTATAACCACATCAACTTATTTATTGAATCATCAATCAACCAACCAACTACTGATCTTTAATCATATTCAACTAGAAGCATAATCAGTATTCAAACAACCCACATCTGTATGAAGACATCAATGACAGATAGCAGTAAAACAACAAAACAGATCAGACATTTCCTTCTGCACACTTGAGCAAAACCCTATATCCCATATGCGCTTTTGCTTAATTGAACCTACGTATATACACGCTTTTACAGAGATGAACCTACGTATAGATCTACAACCATTATAGGACTGCACAACTATTCAGAATAAATAATTAGCTCAAATCTTACCCTTCACTTCAGCAAACATTCGCCAGATCATAGATCTAAACATTTCATAAACAGATCTAGAAAATACATTGCCATTTCAGATCTAGAGATCCTGATCCATCATTGTATTCATAGGTGCATTATTATTTCAAATATATCAATAAAATGTAACCCATTCCATGCAAATGTACTTCAGAGTGAAGTATTCATTAATACTCAAACACATGCACACCATGCACTATGATCTTCTTCTCCTTATATAGTTTTATCCTTTACCAATACCATGAGCCAAAACCACACAAGTACCAATGGTATTCTTGGATGAAATCAAATAGATGACACAAAACTCAATATTGTGGTTTAATACGATGTTAATTCCCCTTGGTATCATAATTTTAGAGCACAAAAGGCATACACGACTTTTCTTCTTCATACTTGTGTGTATACGTGACTTCTCTTCATAAAAACTGTGTATATACTAATTTCAAATGCATACACGGGTTGCCTGTATACCAAGTAGCATATACATCACCTTCATACATGGATTGCCTTCATCAAACCTTTGTATACATTGTGACATATTATATTTATCATTTCTCTGATCCTAACTGGATTGCCTTTCTCTGTCACTTCTGAACTGACCTGTAGATATATCATTTTTACATATTTAACAAATAGGTTGTTATCAAAAGGAAACTCATCAAGTAGGTTTCCATTAAGGACAACATATTGCATCATATTGCCACATGCATCCCATTACAGTGCTGGCCATGCATACAATGAGAGTAAAATCAAGCTCGAACTGTGAAGCCATTGCTTCACCCACTGCAAATGCACACTCCTTCTTGCTTTCCTTCTTCTATGGACAATTCAGAGCATAGTGACCATGCTCGTGATAATGAAAATGCCTAATCATGGACAAGTATCTCTTGCCCTATTTTCCTTGGGATTTATTTCCCTTGTCCTTCTTTTGTTTTCCCACTAATGCACAGTCTTCTTCTTTTTTGGTGTTGAAGGTCCATTCTCTAGTGCTCCACCTTATCTCTTCTATTACCAAATCCGACCATAGTCACTCCCAATCTGGTAACTTCTCCTTCCCGTTCAAAAAGTCTTGGTAACTATGCCAGCTCTTGAGAAAGCCTAGATGTGCTAGGCTCACCAAGTCATCATCACCTATGGTCACACAAACGCTTCCAAGCTCATCTCTACATTGAGTGAAATTCACCAAATATGTTGGTATTGTCTCGCTTTCCTCCTTCTTGATCTTTCTGAGCTTGTCTTTCAGCGTCCACTTCCTTTGTTCGCTGATGTTCTAAAACATATATTTCAAGGCCTTCCACATAGCATATGGAGTTTCCTTTCCATGGAGACTCGAGACAATATGATCGGGGAAAGCACCTCCTCAAAATCCCTCTATAATATACTGTACATAGTCAAATAATCATGAAACAATACAATGCTTTCTCACACCGATAAAATCCTACACTCTACCGATCGTCTCACACTGATCCTACTCAAAACTGTTTAGCAATTCTTAGGAAAAAATGACCAACACTTAGCCAATTCTCAGCCCTTCCTTAGCCCAACCTTTCTCATGAAATCCCTATCCAATTAATACCTATTAAATAGGATAATCAACCTTCCTTGACTATGCAATCCCTATGGAGCCTTCTTCTGACTTTATAACTTCACCTTGGCAGTTTGCCAAAAATAAAACTGATAGTTTACTTGTATTTAACCTTTGTCTCAACTGGGTCTCCATCCTAATTGACATGCATACAACTATTAATAGTGAATCATCATATACTTGGTAGATCACCACTTGTGAATTAAATCTATTTTAATTCACTTGATATTCCACTAGCTCATCAATAAGTTAGAACTAGTTAAACTAATTTTAACCTAATTAATGTGAGTTATCTAATTGCACTCACACCACACTGGTGCTACAACTGCAACTGGACCCTATAAATAATAGAATCACTCTACATGCCTATCCTTTTACCCTCAACTCGAAATTCTTGAGCTAACTAATTCTATCACACTTATTTAACTATTACGAGTTGTTATGAGATAATATTAAAATTGATTTTCCAATTTATTTAAAAATTGGTTGCACATTAATGTGTCACTATGATCCTCACTGTGTGACCTTTGATCCCACACTAATGTGTGTGCATTTTCATGTTGTTTCTGGATGTCGATTTCATTGTTTCTTGTTGCAAATTCCAACAAAATCCTTGATTAATTTAATGCGGATTCTTTGAGCCCTTATATCCCCTTTCATTTACTTTGATAATGCTTGAGATTTCTCTTGGGATGGTTTGGATGTTGAACCTTTAACATCTTCAATAAATTCATTTTCTATGAGGATAAAACCTATCCTCCTCTTCCATGCAAGGAAATTTGATGACCCAACCAGTTTGTTACTTTCCTTGCAAAATGAAGTCAGCTTGATATTATATTCGGACATAAATATAAACATACTTACTTTTCAAATGAAGATGCTCTTAGATAATGATATATTAAACTTGATGACTTATTGATGATGTTGCTTCCTTGATTATCTTCTTCAAGGACATTTGAGATGCAATATTTGCTTCAATATGAGTGATATCACCTTTATGTCTTTGATGACAATGGAAATGCTTCTTATTGATTCCTTGAATGATAATGTAAAAATGTGGAGGCTTCCCACGGTGCCTCAAATGTAGAGTTCTTCTTTCAATGGAGTTAGGGGTTTTGAGGTATTTTTCTTCTTCCAAGGGTTGTGATGATGTGATCCTTGTGATGTGATGGATGGTCATTCTTAATGCTCCTTAGTTTTCTCAGCTCTTATGTATCCTTCTTCAATTGGATGACATGATTCACGATACCTTTCCTTGTTGTAATAACCTTAGCTCTGATACCATGTTGAGAAATCTAGGGGCAATTAGATTAGGTGATTTCTCTTACTTTGATACTTTCTTATGATTTATTTTTACTTAAATTGATTAGATTCTTCTTTAACTTGATTATTATTGTGTTTTCTATCATCAAATAGATACCAAATAAGTAATACCAAAGAGATAAGATGACACAAAATGTAGGCTGCTAGCTAGGGCTAAAACCTCTCCTTTTGAGAGTAAAACCCACAAGAATTATTCTCTTCTTATAGAATCTTCAAATGATGAATTCCAAGACTTAAGACCCTTGAAAAAGACCCCTCCAAGACCAATTCAACCTTCATTCTTTATCAGATTTCCTTACACAGATTATAGCAACAAACTTTATGTTATCACTAAATTGAGGCTAATGGGTTGCTTCAACAACCAATTCAGAGTAATTATGTCATAACACTTTTATTTGGAACTTTATCTTTCCAACCTGAGAGGGCTCTCTCAAGGTAAAGTACGATGATATTCAATAGAAAAAGATTAAAAATATGGCTAACTCATAAATGTGCTTTGAATGTTTTTTTATGTAGGTGAAGGATGCAAATAAATGGCTACCATTGGGTATGGAGTCAGTATGGAATCTCAATCACATATAAACATCTCTCATGGAAGTTGAGGCATGTGTATTTTCATCGAAACATAACATAAGCAATAGGATAGATGCATAAAGGAGTTTGAAGCATGTTTAACCATGAATTCTAAGTAATTTCACACAAATTAAATTAAAAGAAGATTAAAAGAGCCTGTAGGACAGACACATACAAGAATATATGATGAATCTCAAGTGAGAAATAAGTTTCATGTGACAATTGAGTTTTTATACTAACTCCATATGCCCAATGGTATTTATTTGTTTACATCTTTCATGTGCACAAAAATACATTTAAAAACAATTTCAAATTTATCCATATGTTGATCTTCATTTACCTAATATCATTTTTATCCTTGAGAGAGCCCTCTTAGGCTGGAAAGGCTAAGTTATAGCTAAAATTAGGTTTGAAATATTTACTTTGAGTTTACTTTTGAAGCAACCCATTAGCCTCAATTTAGTGATAACATTTTGATGCGTCTGCTGGGAGTCTTAAGACACATTTCATGAAATTTTGTGCTCAAACAGAAATACTAAACTCTTGAAGGTAGCAGGAGCTCAAAATAATTTGAAGGCTATAGTTCTACTATGGTGACTCCATTCTTGAAGAATCCAGAAATTCATGGCTTCATGGTGACTCCACTGCTTGAAGATCAATAGCTTGAAGAAGTTCCAGGATGAGTTCTATTGCAAGAAAGAATTCCAAGTATGCCCCTATGAATCAGTATCACACCCTTAGTTTTCCAAATCCTATACCAAGAGTTAATTGGTTTACTTCTCTTCATATATTCAAAGATGAAAAGAAAGATAATTCTTCTCTTCACTTGGTTAGATTCCATATGCATGTACATAAGTTTCAAGTTGAGATTCCTGAGGATTATCTCATGACAATGTTTATGGCCACCCTAGAGGATGAAGCTAGAACATGATATGAAGGGTTGCAACCAGGAAGATTTTTCTCTCTAAGAGATTTCCATATAATTTTCTTAGAACATTATGATAAAAATCATTCTTCTTTATCCATGTTACAAGGTTGCTATGATTTTCTGAGGTTTTCATTCCATATCTTAAAATTATTGGTGATAATGGAGAGTGCATGGATGAGGATATGTTAGAGGCACTTTATGATTTCTCTTCTCATGTTAGTTGTCATGATAATCAAGAAGGTTTCCAACAAACATATGTGTCTTCTTTGCTTGAAGATGAAATGGATCAACACTTTGACAACCAAGTTATATCCTTTGAAATTTCTGAAAATTTGTAGCAGCGTTCCCAATATTTAGGTGATAAAGAGGAACATAAATATGGTAAGTTACAAGGCTCTTCACTCTGTTCATTTTCCAAACCTTTGAATGTTGAGCAACATGAAAATGGGCAAGAGAAAGGAGATTATTATGTGAAACATATTTCTTTTTATCATTAGGAGAAGGTTGATTCCTTGACTATTCTTAAAGGCTTTCACGAGGAAGCACTAATGGAAAATAATCAATAAGTTTTTGATCTACAAGTTGTTGTCCCAAAATGTCCTGCTATAGATTTAAATGATCAAAAATTGTTTTTTGTGCATGATTATATACATGAAGTTCTAATTCTAATGCATGCAAATTAATTTCTAAACATCCATGTAGAACATGATATGGTTCCTCCCATTGAAGATTTTCATGAACAATCAGAGCCTTGTCTCAAGGATGACGTTGAAACTGAAGACATAAAATAGAGACAACCTACAGTTACGAATGAAAATTATCCTTTGGATCATCAAGACAAGACACTTTTCAATGTTTTCAAGGATCCTATTGCTGATTTGTTGATTTGTTGATTTCATCATAAAAGGAAAATTTTCATGATTATCAATATCCTTTGGTAAGCCTATTTTAGTCATCAGTGAAGGTGGAGTTTCTTTCATTTATAAGTTTAGGTTATGGATTCAAATTTTATTTTGAATTTCTAATAGATGGTCCACTGAAGAATAGTCAAGAAGCCTAGGTGTTGGATCAACTCTTTGACTGATTATACTAGAGGTTTCATATTGCTTGAATTGAAATTTTGGTCTTGAGTTGTTAGAGTAAGATTGGTATGTACATAAATAAGATTTTTGGGCAAGCATCTATTTCAACATTTCATTTGAATATTTTAGTTGCAAGTTTCAGTTTGTACAATTGTTTTTGTTCCAAGAGCATATCAAGGATCGAATACAGGTTGAAGAATATGACAAGTGGTTGGGAACTTCCCAATGAATAAGGCACTAGAGCTGTTATTTCTTTGCTTCACCACAGGGGCACAACATCCCCATTGGAGGCATTGTTATCCATGATAAAATTTGGTTGGTCTTAAGTTAATTAGGTTGAGTCACTTGGAGTTGAATAGGGTCTTTTGAATTCATAATTTTCAAAAAATTCACATATGTGAGGGGTCTTAATGGTCATAATTCATGTGATAGGAGTCAATGTCAAATAAAAATCCAAAAATATCTCATGCATGAGAAAATCTGGTCATTACAATGAAATTTGACAAGAACACCAAAGTTCGTAGCTAAATCAGTGTAAAATAGTCAGAATTCGCTACGAACTTGCTTAAAAATACCTTTTTTGTAGCGAGAGAGAATTTTAAATATTTCAAGCATTAAATGTCTTTTTGAAGCACATCAATCATCTGGAATAGTTAAAGTGTATCAATGAAGACTTTGGTTAGTGATAACACTCATCATAGAAGATGATTGGGTTTCCAGCTCATTATGTTGGACACATCATCAAGCATAACAACACATCACTTTTTTCCACCTCAGCATTGGATAGATCACCATCTCAATTCAGGTTTACAAGGTCTTAAATCCAATGTATCAGTTGGCTAAAACCTCATCATGTTAGTTTGGTTCAATGGAGATGGTACAAGAAGAATTGATGAAAAGGGCCTTAAAATGATTATGCAAGATGATGATGTTGAAATATGTTAAGGCGACCCATTTTTGGACCATATTATGTCTAATACTATCATAATAGGCATGTAAAAGCTTTACTAATTTTTTTGAGGTGAAAAAAGGAAGAATTACAAAAAAAATGTAAAACTAGGCAAGTTCGTAGCAAACTCCGAGCTTGGAGCTACGTTTTCGCTACGAACTCGTTGTAGAATGTTTTGTGGAAAAAATTCATCAAAGATCTCGGAAAAATGGTGGATTAGAGCATATGTTTAGTTCATTAGCCCCAAGGAAGATCCTCCAACAGTCATAAATGTCAAAGGTTATGCAAAAGGTGGTGAAATGAAAATGCTACAAACTCTCCTGAAATTTGTTGTACATGACTTTTTTAGCAGTCAACTTCAACTTCAATTTTTGACCAAATGAAAAATAATTTTGGAAATATTAAGGAATTTTTTCTTCCGCGCAAGACCATCTACAAACACCTCTCTCATTTTCTACAAATCCATCAGGTTTTGGAAATTATGCACCCATCTTTGAGGCCTTTTTTTTCAGAATTTTCACTAACCAGATTTGTATAAAAAATTGTAAAATTCGACTTGGAGGAGGTCCAACTCAACATCCACATGGAATAATGATACATAGACACTCTATTACACTCAGAAAATTAGTTGGTTGCAGTTGAAAAGGGTTATTAAATGGTTTTGTTGAGTTATTTAATGAAATAAGAGTCCTTTTTGTATTCAAACTCTGCCAAATAGAAAATATCCCTATGAAGTATCCAAGTGATGTAATCCTATTTGAAATAGGTGTCCAAGGTAATAATTTGAAGCTATCAAGGTGGAAAAACATTTTATGAGTCCTCACTCTATAAATAGGTAGATGAGAAGATTAGAAGGGCTCAGATGGATGTTATATTGCAGACTACTATTGTAAATCTTTTATCTGTAATATACAGTGGCAACAGACTTCTTTTTACCTGAGATTAATTAGTATTCTTATGATTGTTTTTATTTTATGTTCTTTTATTCTATATTCAGTATCCTAGTTGTTTGATTACTTAGAATTCATGGTCAATGTGCTCTAAATTCCTTCAAACATCTAGTCTGCTATAAATGTTATGTTTCATCTAAATACACATGCCTCAGCTTCCATGAGAGAAGCTTCATATGTCAAATGAGTTTTTATACTGACTCCATATGCCCAGTTTATTTGTTTACATATTTCACTTGCACAAAAATAAATTTAAAACCAATTTAATAGTTAGCCATATGTTGATCTTCATTTACCTAATATCATCTTTATCCTTGAGAGAGCCCTCTCGGGCTAGAAAGGCTAAGTTCCAGATAAAAGTAGGTTTGAAATAGTTACTTTGAGTTTACTGTTGAAGTAACCCATTAGTCTCAATTTAGTGATAACAACTTGACTTTCCAGAAACAACTTTGACCCCCACAAATTCTCCAACAACTTTGACCCCAACAACTTTTCCAACAACTTCAATCGCAAAAAAATTTCCAACAACTTTGAACCCCACCAACTTTCCAACAACTTCCTAAAAACTTCGACTTCCAAAAAATCTTACCTATAATCTTCAAAATTTCGTTGCACTTAAGAGAGAGCGAGAGAGAGAGAGAGAGAGAGACCCAAAATTTTTTACTCTAGCTTCCTTCTTGAACTTCACTTGCCTTAGGAATTCTTCCTTTTTAAGATAGAACTATTTTTATTTCTTCTTTGTATGTGTTGGATGTGTGCTACAAATGAGGTCAAATTCCTCTTATATATAAGATTTCCAGGGGTATGAATTGCCTCCATGACACCGACTTGATATTCCATTTAGGCCGACTTGTTGAATCTCGTTGACAAGGTCTTGGAGGGTATTTTATGAATAAAATAAATTTATTTTGCATAATACACGATGCCCAAAGGGGTCTTACATGTATGAAAATGATTCATTTGACTTCATAATTCTATGAAAAACCTAGAAGCACTCAATGAGTGCTTGACTTACGAATAAATTTTCCTTGAGCATAGAACCCATGCATCAAGAATGAAAATAATAAATTTATTTTTCAAGTTTTCATCAAATACATTAAATCATGATTACAATAGACATTATGAAGATCGAACCTAGTTACACATTTCAAAAAATATCAAGTTAAAAAATATGGTTTATTAATGTATAAAGAAATTCTATACATACCCAATGCAACATATTTGAAGAAATTGATCATTGATGAACTTCATAAAAGGCCTTATGCAAGTCACCCAGGATACCAAAATGGAGCAACAAAACTGTAGGCTTGTTGACTTAATTGTAAAATACACAAAAGGTATTTGTAATAATAATTTATTATATATAAAATTTATAAGTGATGATAAAATGTTACAATGAGGCCTTGCTTATATGCCTAGGCAGGTGGCTTTTCATGACTGGGAATGTCTTTTAGACATGCCATTTCATTAACTTAATGACTACTTACACAATCCTTATTTGACTATTAATAATTATATTTATTCTATTTGTTATGAATTATATTCATAACATTGCCTTCCTCTTCAAAAAGCTTTGTCCTCAAAGCTTAATTTTCCGACAATTTTCTTCACTTTATGATTATCATCTTGGCATATGTCATTCATCACTGGTACCTTATCATGTAGAGTACCTTATCTTGTAGAATTCTCTCGTAATGTTGTCTTGAAACCAGGGTTTTTTTTTATTTTTTATTTTTTATTTTTAAATGATGCCTTGAACTTTTTTTTTTAATTAATTAATTAATTAATATTAAATTATATAAATTAATTAATTAAATTAATAAATTTATATAAATTAATTAAATAAATTAAAAATTTATATAAACTTAATTAATTAAATTAATCAAGATATATCGTAACGCATATGTGATATGGTGAGCTGCCTTTCGAAAGGCCTGACTTATTCACACACCCACTCACAAGAATTTACCCGCAACAATGGCAAGTCAAGACCCCCCAGTAGCGACAAATCCGACTGATACCCAACAACAGCAGAGAGGCAAATGGTAATTCAGACGCAGATACTGATGTAATACTGGGCTTGAAGAATTTTCTCGCACGATGAAGTCTGCTCGCACGACTAAGAGAATGGATGGCGAAAAAGTCTGCCTTCTAGGTTGTTGATAGGGGTATTTGGAACGATGCCCATTGACCTTCGACCGGGCCACACCGCTTAACAGTGTAAAAGGGGCATTTATTGAATGGGTGGAAATCCTAGTCGACTTTCCCAACAAGGGCACATAACATGAAGTTGTTTTCAATTGCACTCACCCCGAAATCTGCTACCTTGACGTTACCATGCTTGTTGAGGAGCATATTTTCGAGTTTGATGTTTCTATGATAAATTCCGTTATTGTGACAAAAATCCAGTGCATTGATTAGTTGCTGGAGATATCTCCCCACTGTGTTCTCGTCAGGTAATGGATTGTCGAGGATGAGGAACATGGAAGTCAGCTCGACCACGATGGTGGAAAGGATAGCGTGGCAACAGAGGGTGACAATTGTAGCGTTGACGGTCACAATTGGGTGGTGATCAGAAGCACACTGCAAATGGAAAAAACAGGCAGCGACTAATAGTAGATGTGACCCACATTTGATCATTCGTGGTGTAGACATGACAGAATCATCGGGATGCAGTATTTCAGTGAATGCTACAAAATGAATGGGAATGGGGTTAGGCACTACAGTTGAATCGTTTACCTCTATTGGGACGGTGAAACACACTATTCATCTGTGTTAACCCCATTGTATATACTAAGCCACTTATACCACCCAGTGTATCAAAACCCACGCAAAGCAAGAATCACACCGGTTGACCTTTTTCCCAAGGACACATCGCTTGATGACAGAAAATGACACTTTTTCTTTAACAACCTTTGTGTGTGTTGACTTCCTCGTCATTGTCGGAAGAGTGGCATAATCTACGGACTTCCCCATTGTTGTCCTAACAATGGAACGATTTGTGGCCTTTCTGCTTTGGCTTCAAGGAGGTGTCCCTATCTAAGACCTGTGCTCTCTTCTGGTCTATCAATTTCTTTAGTTTCTTGTTCTATTGTATTCCTCTGCAAGAGCAACATCATTTGAATAATGGTTTTGTTTAAATATTTTATGCCAGTTAAAGATTTGAACTTTTCCTTGTTCTTATAATCAAACTGACAATATAAGCACAATAAGTTGTTTTTTTTTTCCGTATATTCAAACACTCGTTTGGGGTTGTCTCCCTTTTTGACAGAGCTTTACCCAATTTATCAAAAATTTGCTTCATCTCTCTCTCTCTCTCTCTTTGTTTCTATAGGCTCGGATTTCTTGGATTCCTGCAAGCTTTTGTCTATAAAAATCTCAAATTTCTTTGTTTATTCACATCATTTAAGGGGTCAAGCATGTCATGACATGGCGTATTTGAGCAACAACCCATTTGAATATTACTTGCTTCCTTTTCCAATTTAGGCTTCAGCAGGTATTTTGCCATTATTCTTTCCACTTCTTCTAGATATGGATGATTTGAACAGAGGAACTCAACAAGAGGAAATTGTTTTTGCTTTTCATCTTGTGGATTGTGGAATGGAATAGGGGCCTCCTTTATCTTTTCTCTCAATTTTTTGGGGTCACATTGTTCCTCTTTGTCTGGTGAACAAAGATTGAGTGGAGTCGTTTCGTGCTCTTCAACATTTTATTTAGTGATGTTAGTGGAATGTAAATGTCTTGCATCATAAACTTCTAGTAGGGAATTTGTGTCATTGTTATGATATTGTTCATCTTCTTGTTTCTCAAGATAGTCTTCTTCCACATTATCTTGATCTATATCAACTTCATCAATGTCTTCTGAATTCCATGAATCGGTTGAATTGTTCTGTTGACTATGTCCAATATTCAGGAATATTGGTTCTTGCGTCAAATTTATCTTGTCGCAAATGGCATTTAACTTATGCATTTCTTTGTTATGATTATCTGTGGAATCGCTATGGTTTTTCCAAATTTGTATTTCTATCCGATTTGTCGTGCCTTAAAGTTTTTTGATGTCTTCAGACTGTCCTGTAACCTTATCCTCAAGATTGATTAATCTTTTAGTGAACACATCAGAATTATTGATCTTACTCTCAAGATCGATCAACCTTTTGTTGAAATCAGGCATCGACATTAATGAAGACATCGAGCAACAACGATTTCAAGGAATGCTGAATGCAGCAACAGTAACACGATGGCGGTAGTAGCACCGCTTGTAATAGCTGAAGGCAGCCAGCAGCAATGGAAGGCAGTCACAACACGAACTGGCTCTGATACCAAATGGAGCAACAAAACTGTAGGCTTGTTGACTTAATTGTAAAATACACAAGAGGTATTTGTAATAATAATTTATTATATATAAAATGTATAAGTGATGATAAAATGTTACAATGAGGCCCTGCTTATATACCTAGGAAGGTAGCCTTTCATGACTAACTTAATGACTAATTACATAATCCTTATTTGACTACTAATAATTATATTTATTCTATTTGTTATGAATTATATTCATAACACAAAATATGATACTAGCTATGAGAAATTTATATTATTGGCCCAAGATGAAGAAGGATATTTCAAAGTACATTGCAAAATGTTTAGAATTCCAATAAGTTAAGGTGGAGCACACATACCTAGTAAGATTATTACATCCAATACCAATTCCAAAATGGAAGTGGGAAGTCATATCTATAGACTTCAACACTGGACTACCAAGAAATCCCAAATAACATGATGTAGTCATGGTATTCAAATATATTTTGAGAAAATAAAATCACTCGATTCCTATTAAATCCACTCATAAAGAAATAGACATAACACATATTTTTATGAAGGAAATTTTTTGTTTGCATGGAAATTCTAGGAAAATCATATCTAATCGAGATGCACAAATCACCTCTTATCACCCTCAAATGCATGGAAAGAGAAATGGGATAAATCAGGTGCTATAAGACATGCTCAGGATCTATGTTATGTATCCACTAAAGAGGTGAGCATATTATATATCCCTAGTGGATTTTAACTACAAAAAGTACTATAAAATATATTTAAATATGAGTCATTGAGGAACTATATGGGTGGAAATGATAAAACTCCATTAATTGGGATAATCTAGTAGGAAAAATAACACTTTGACCATAAACGTTTAAGAAAGTGGAGCATGAAGTGACCAAAATCAAACATAAATTGAAAGTGGATCAAAATATAAATAAGTGCTATGTGGAGTAGAGCATATATCATAAGACTTTTTAGATGTTCCTTTAAGGTAGGGTGGGATTGTAAGGTCCCTTCTAACTACCTATATTTTGTAAATGTAATTAAGAATGTTAGATGTTTGATAGTGAACATGGATAGCATGCTAGAATTTATCATGATTTAAATACTCTTTTAACATATATTATTGTTGAAACTAAATAAGAGGGAAAACTTTACAAATCTCGATGATTGAGAGATAAGTTTCGTTAAGGAAATCCATGAGGGGGAGTGGAAAACAATTAGATGAATTATGTTTATTAAATCCATAAAGTGGCAATCAAACTATCCAAGCTACTAGAAGTTATGAGGAATGGGGAATTCATACTGAATTTCTTGAGGTATGGGATACATACCACATACCCCCAACCCCAAGGGAGAGACCCAAGGACAAGAGGAAGGAGAGAGCCAAACTCATGGGAAAAATAGGAAGAGTAGTGCAAAAGCAAGAAACAACATATGGAGAATAAGGAGGAGAATTATATTAAATAATTTTACTAGATAGATACTATAACTCATGAATTGGATGAATAAAAAGGGAATCAGTGAGGAGTCTGCACTTGAGTTTGGGGGCCTAAATGAATTTCAATTACTTGTTTTATTGAGGGCACATAAGGAAGTAAGAGAAGGGAAGCACTGAGGTACTACTAAATCAGTGAAGCGATCCCATTTATGCTATGTAGTCCTTGGATAGACATATTTTGTTGTGTTAAAATGCCTCAACTTATCATTGAAGTTCCATTCATGAACCATGTAAGTGAAGGAGAGTGACCTTCACTAATGTATGATCAAGGTTGCACTAATAAATGTCTAATAAATATTAACCAATATGAACGCTTACAAAGGTGAAATAAAAACATATGTTTTACATAAGGGACACACATAAGCAAATTAATGCCTTTAAAGAATGCACAGTAGAGGGTGAAATGATAATTTTCTAATAAAGATTGACTAGTATGAAGAATTATAAAGGTGAAATCAAAATGTATGTTTCACATAGAGGAATTCCTTACACTGTAATCAAATGAATACATCTATTTTAACTTTGTATAACTAGTACAAAATGGCTAATTAATTACTAAAAAAATCACTAAATTTACATATAAACCACTAATTTTCAATTGGTGACCAATAGTAGCTAATTTACAATATCTTATAACACGGCCAACTTTTAGTCGTTTATAGCTTACTCATTGATTGGTTGCCCAAAACATTTTCTTGCCCAAATAACCATGAGGTGAAAGAATCACAACATTAAAACCCCTAGGAATCCCTACTAGAAACATTTCCAAAGGTGGTTGAAGGATTTCCAACAACAAATGAATCATATCCAAGACATACTATACATTGTCTTCCCATCCTTTTTCCAATCCAATTTCCTGTAACCTTTTCACACCAGAGTTAAGTAATAATCAAACGAAGGCATTAACATTTGTTTTTATATTTTATATCTATAAACTTTGAATCTTATTTGTTTTAGGAACATAATAATTCATATTTAAATCCTTCCTATCATGTGAAGGTATCAATCAAGTAGGACATCAGAAAAATCAACCTCAATGAGGTCCCGAAACAATTCCTACAATATCAATATTTTTCTTGTTGTGATATCTTGGGTAGAAAAAAGAACATATCCGAAAAAGAAAAAGCCATATATTACTTGTGTTCAAATTCTGTATATGGTGTATTCTTAGGAAACTATTTAAGATGTTCCTCTGGCTTTAACAAAGGGGACTATAGCTGGTTTGAACTCTATATCCTTTCATTCAACATCATTTTCTGAAAGATAAATGTCACACATTATTATTTCCCATTTCTCAAAATGCTACAAAATATAAATTGAAAGCTGCATAAAACCAAAAGCAACCCCTTTCTAACCCAAACAAACAAACAAACAGTGCCTCTAATAAAACTTCATGCCTCAAAAAATTACTCTGTCACGTGCTTAGGCTAAAGGTGAGTTTATTTGAATCATATTTAGGTCATACTTAATGGGATATTCATATTTTTACCATGATGTCAATTTGGTGTTAAAATAAATATATAAATCTACGTTATTATCAATGAAATCCAAGTATACTTCAGAAACAATAACGTCATTGCAAGGTAGTGAAGAGAGAACCATCTTCATAATTAGGCTTCTCTATTTTAGTTTGATTTGAGTTGAGTTTTATAGGCTCCATAAGTGACATTTTAAGATCATAAAAAGTATATTGGTGTAATGGCGTTTAACCTTGTTTTTGACTGGAATTCAGCAAGGTAAATATTTTGGTCTTCATTCTTTCTAATTCACTTAGAAAACAATAGTTTGGTTGCTACATAAGTGATCACAACTGCAACTTGTGAATTATTTCCTAGCATATTTCATGTTTCACTCTGGCATTTATCTTCCTTAACAAAACATTCAACTTATTTCCTTCTTGTATTCAGTAAAAAACGTATGTGGTATTGACAAATTCAATTCAACTAAATCACCTATTTTTCAGCTTCTCACAAGGATCACTAATGGTTTTGTGATTCACTCTTGGCCTCATCTCCTCTTGCATTGGAAAACCATATGATATAAAAATTAAACTTCCACAAGCTATTTTTCTAGCAAATCCTTCAAAATCAAATTTGGAGGTAGTTCTTGCACAGTAATTTGTTTAACAACAATAAGAAATCCTTTATTCATGAAATTGATATGATGGTAGAAATTTCAAGCAACATACATAAAAAATTGTGTAAAATATTAGCAAATGAATTTCAAAATAAGGATATTGCAAACAAACAACATCATAATATGGTGTTTTTAAGAATACCATACTAGCTTTATCATCTTCCAACATAATTACAAGGAGACTATCATTTGTGCTACACGTTGGGCTTCATAATTTAACCATATGTGGGAAACCATATTTATGGGAAGGGAAATGGCAAGGTGGTCTCATGTCTTCATCCTAGGGGGATAACCACAATTTAGTGTCCATAATATCACTATCCCATGTTAGCACCCATATTGCGTACTTGACCATATGAATAATGAAGAGTGTGTTTCTTCACCCTCCTTGCAACTCCACTGTGCAAAAACTCCAAACCAAGATTTTTTTATGCATTTATTTAGTCTGTATAAATGTATTTCTAGTGGAAAAGCGTCATCCCCCCCTCCTCCCCACCCCCACCCCCCTCCCCCCCCCAAAAAAAAATGTAAATACTGATAAATAAAGTGTTTGGACCACAACAAGTGTTAGGAGAGTAACCTAAAAAAATCCCATTGGTTTGTGCCTAACCTAATATATAAATTACGTAACTTCAATATACCAGATGATGTATTATGCTTGAATAATTAAAACAGAGTACTCTAGTTGGTAAACAAAAGTATGCCCATTATTTTTTGGGCACATAACATAATCCTTTAGCTTCCCAATAATACTCGACCACAAATGGTGAAAAATCTGCAATGTAGCATAACATTCAGCCTCATCCAAGACAATCAACTAAAGACCACATAGGTCATGGATTTTATCAATTCTCTACTTATTCCTGACAATTCCCAATGAACTAGAGTGAATAAAAAATAGATGGTATAGTTAATTATGTCAGAATCTTTAAAAGGAAATGGGTTTTTACAACACATTTTGCGCAAAGAACAGAGAAATCCCACTTCAACATTTTCTAGCAAATGTTATATAGGCACTTAGGTATGCCACATATATTATAATAATATATTTTTCCTTATTCACAGATTTATCTAACTTTTGGATTACAGAGATGATAGTTTCTTCCTTGAAGCCTTCAAAAAACTTGGCAGAAAGCTCACCATGCTCCCTTGGCTTCAAATATTTGACGCAGACGTCTTCTAATTCAACTTTCCAATTCCAAATTACAAGTTGGTTGGTTAAGGGAGAAAAAATATATAGTTTCTCTTTTTCAAATCGTTATCGCTTTGAAAAAGGGTAAAACCCCCAAGGTTCTCATGTTATGCATTATATCTTCCAAATTGACCAATACTACCCTTAAATCCATGATTGCAAGAAACATTATGTGGAGATGGTCTACTTAAACAATTTTAGCTTTTGTGTTGTTGCCACAGGAAAGATTACTGAAAACAATTATTCTAGACACCTGTCAACATGAAGCTGGACATTAATTAAAGATGTAAAAATTCAAAAACTTAAACAACCACAAAAAATAGATCTATAATAAACAAAGGAAAATAATATACAAGGGAAAGAGGCATCTAAAATAGGAACAAAAATGTTAGTAAAACATTTATACTATACTATTAGTGCCTCTCTTGAAAATGAAGAGACATAAATGGGACACATGATGCATTTTTTGTAAATGATTAAATTAAAATGAATTTTCTATGAAATGAAACTAGAATGGATTTTTCTCACGGAAATGCATACCCCTTGGACTAAATCTTTCACTTCATTTCCCAAGATGTCAAAAAAATCAACATAGTCCATATATTTATCATCAAGTGTACCATGGAGCAACCCAACAACTACAAAAACCTTACTTGATCCAATGGTTGCAAGCAAAATTGATGTCTCCATACAGTTCCTTAGAAATGGATAACCACAAACAATCCCAAACCTTCCTCTCAAAGAAGAAACACAATTTTGTGGATACAAGGTGGATGATATTGAAAAGAATCCAATATTTTAAAATCCATGCTTTCCTAAAAATAGTTTGATGACCAAGAAGCCACAAAAAAATAATGTTGATGCTAGCTGGCCCCCAACAGCTTGGACTAAGTTGTAACATATAGAGATGAGTCATATACACATTTAGCAAATTCAGGCATAACTCAAGATAGTGCAAGACTAGACAGAGCGTTTTTGTTATAGAAATCACTCATGGATCTCATCCAAACATTTTAAAGTGGATTGATGAACAACGTGTAACAAAGATGGATTTCACGCTTCACTTTTTTTTAAAATTTTTGTCTACTAATATTTTTTCATAAGGGGAATATGCATCTCCCTGCTCAACACTCCTCTTCATACCCCGAGGATTCTTGTGGATAATATACTTTACTATTTTTAGAGACATTGAATGTACCCTCCCATTTTCCTTTTGTAAGAGATGGGCAGGTGAGTGAGGATTTTTCTGGCTAGTGGTCGAGGAGTCTTTTCACATTTCATCTATTTATACATTTTTCTCTTGCCATCTTGCAAATATTGTTGCAACATAGGAGGTTGATTTTGGTGAACTTGAGAAATCAATCTAAGGACTTTTTAGCTTGTGAATTGTACTTCCAGGGTTGGTCATGCAAATATTTCTCTTTTAACCAATGGAGTTACTCTTCTATGTCGAATGTTTCATCAATTAGATAGCTTTCTTTCTTGTTAATTTTTCTTTGTGGAAATATTATTAATCAATAGGTTTGGGATTAAATAATCTATTTTGTAGATTTTCATCTCATCTTTCTCGATTCACCCAATTTATCCATTCACCCAATTTATTAAGGAACCAGTGAAATTTTTACATCAAACCATAAAAATCTTAGTTCTAATTTTTAGCATGCACTAGCCCAAAGTGACAGAAAGCTAGCTGAGGTGAAATTTGGCTAGTTTATTATTGTTATACCCAAGATACCCTTGGTGTTTCTGTGTTATATTACTGATAGCATGTTATCCATTATTTTTCATAAGGATGTCACATGTAAATTTTCATCATTCAACCAAGTAGCATAGTTATTCTAAATTTCCAACGGTTGGGAATATGAAAAGCTCTATTGGGAAATGAAAATTTTGTGCACAATTTTCGAGGAATCATACCAAAGTAAATGATATACTCATATGAATATTTCATCTTGTAAACCCATAGGAAAACCATCATTTATGGCATCTATGACACGAAAGAAAGTTACAAGAGGGAAAATTTAAATACAGATATGCTTGATATATAAATTGTGATGAGTGTAAGAATGAAGCGGGCAACAATATGAAGGATAGTTTCAGAAGTTGAACAACAAATTTCAAAATAGTTTTCCACAAGTTCATTCCCATCATGCTGGAATTGATTAGACAATTGAGGACGCAAAGGAAAAAATTAAAAAACTGTTGGAGGAATATGAGACAAGGGAAAATATTAGAGAGGCATGCCAATGTATATGGGACTGAAATATGTCATTCTCCAACCATAAGGTTTTGAGAAAAAAAATTGGTTATGGAAGTGGATAAAAAAAATATAGGTTGTTGAATTTACTGCAGGAATGTTCAAGTGAAGGTGTTTTTGAAATAAATTAGATAATGAAAGGTGTTACAAGGGTATCTTGATGACTTGGTCTTGGATATTCCAAAAGCTAGGGAAAGGTTTGCAAGTTATGTTGAACATGAAAAATTGAATGGTTGACTTATGCCATATTTCACCTACAACACAAAATCTGATCCCACAGATTCAAATGGGGACATGTCTTCATGATATTAGATATATTTCCATGACTCTCTCCATATGGTCATCATAACTAGTGTTAGTAAATGGCGAAGTATGGTTGTATAATTCATCATTGAGGGGATATTTAGAAACATGAATTGGATTTCCATTGAAAATTATTTCAGAACTGAACTCTAATATTTTATAGTTAATTTATATGTTTTGGTGTAGAATCTCATGGATTTTCATAAAAGAAGGAAAAATACACTAATATTGACAATTTAAATTGGCAATAAATAGAAGTACATGCTATAAATGTACAAAAGATTATGATAACATGGTAGGGATTAGTTTTCTGAAATGAAAAATTGAATGCAAGGAGGAACAATTGTTGAGGTGAAAGTAACCAAGATATAGTATAGGGACATGGTAATGTGTATATACTTATACCAAATGGTGTTTTAAAAAGTAAAAAAGTCTTGCATGTTCCTAGCTTCAAGCACAATCTGTTTCCTATAAGTCCAATCATGAAACAAAACATAAAGTAGAGATTGCTGAGAAGAATTGTCTTAACCATTGTTACACAAAGTTTCAAGGGAAGTGGGACAAGGAGAAGGGGTTTTGTTGATGGCTAGAAGGTACCCCAAAATTAAACAATGGGAAATATAATGGGGGCAGGAAAAAAAATTAAACATTCAAAAATTACTATTACAAATTAAATATGTAAATCCCTAAAACAATGAAAATGTGAAATGCACAAAATGAAGGAAATTCAAGTGAAAGTAGCTTATAAACATACATGATAAATTATGAATGATAATATTCACAATTCCACATGAAACATGGACCAAAAGCATTCATAATTCCATCATATGGTAAAATACAACTAATCAATATGCAACCAACACCATTCATAATATGTCAGGGAAAAACCCTTGCATCAATTGTAGGGCCTCATCCCAATAGCCAACAAGCAGGTTTTTCTAGTACAATTCCCTCACAATATTTCAGAACTGCTACCCAAAATGCTACAACTTATGGTGCCTCTAAGCTAGTTCTTATGCCAGAGAAACCTCCAGAAAGAGCACCAATAGAAAAAATTTCCAAAAACATATTATTACAAGAAAAATATGGCCAACAACCTACAAAATACATACAATCAAATGAGACAAATTATATCTTAGGGGAAAACCCCTGTATCAATCTACAAGGCCTTCTCCCAATAGCCAACAAGAGGTTTTCCTAGTTCAATTCCCTCATAATATACCAGAACTGCTACCGAAAATGCTGCAACTTTTGGTGCCTTTAAGTTGGTTCTTATGTCATCGAAACATCCAAAAAGTGAATGAGAAAACAAAATGTCCAAAAATGTATTATTACAAGAAAAAATGGCCAAAAACCTACAAAACACATACAATCAAATGAGACGAATGATATCTCAGAGAAAAACCCCTGCATCATTTTTTAGGGCCTCATCCCAATAGCCAACAAGTAGGTTTGTATGGTTCAATTCCCTCACAATATACCATAACTACTACCCAAAATGATGCAAATTCTGGTGCTTCTAAGTTGGTTCATGTGTCAGAGAAACCTCCAGAAAGTGCACCAATAGAAAAAATGTCAAAAAATTTATTATTACAAGAAAAGTATGGCCAAAAACCTACAAAATACGTATAATCAAATGAGATGAATGATATCTCAAGGAAAAATCCCTGGATCTATCTGTAGGGCCTAGTCCCAATAGACAACAAGCAAGTTTATCTAGTTCAATTCCCTCATAATATACTAGAACTGCTACCCAAAATGTTGCAACTTCTAGAGCCTCTAAGTTGGTTCCTGTGTCAGAGAAACCTCTATAAAGTGCACCAAAATTTGAAATGTCGAAAAACATAATATTACAAGAAAAATATGGCCAAAAACCTACAAAAGACATACAATAAAATAAGATGAATGATATCTCAGGGAAAAATCCTTGCATCAATCTGCAGGGCCTCATCCCAATAGCCAACAAGCATGTTTGTTTGGTTCAATTCTCTCACAATATACCTACCCAAAATGCTGCAACTTCTGGTGCCTATAAGTTGGTTCTCGTGTCAGCAAAACCTCTAGAAAGTGCATCAATATATAAATGTCCAAAAACGTATTATTACAAGAAAAACATGACCAACAACCTACAAAAGACATACATTCAAATGAGACAAATCATAAAAGGCAACTAAACAATACACAACCAATACCATCTACTACTGTCATAACTATAAAAGTACTGGGCATAAACAAATTTGTTACATTTATAGGCTAATGATTTATCATAAGAAACCGAACAAATTGTATTCACACAAATGAGAAGGACAAAGGAATCAACTACTAAGTGAATTACTTCACTTTCCAATAGCATGTAGAGTGCTAAAATATTTGTTGGACAAGCTTAAGGAATTTAGGCAACTCCATTGGGATAAACTAAAATACAACAATTTCAACATTTCAATATAAATGATAATAAAAAGTATCTCACCAACGTAGTAAGTATGCTTAAGTAACAACTCCTATATATCTAGGATATCACAAAATGCCACAATAACGTGAGACTTTGTTGAAGTTTTTAAGAATTGCTTCAGAAAGAACATATATTTCCTTAATAAAAATATTAGGAAAGTGACTTGAAATGATTAGCTTCTGCAATTTGGACAATATTTTGATTATCATCTAATAACATATTGTGATATTCCAAGAACTTTTCTACAAAACAGGGTCTCTACTACTAATAAAGGTGACTATATGTATAAAATCCATGTAGATTCAAATTGTTAATTGTAATATGCTAAAAAATAGACTTGAATCTACTCTACCAATTACAGAAACCAATTAACGATCGTGAAATCACAAAACATACAAGAGAAATAATTTCAATCACACATTATGCAATGATTTCCTAGGGAAATACACAACTAAAAACCTTGCTATCTATATACTGCATTAGTCAGAAAATATGAGAAGATTACAATGTTTTTCTCCAACCAAATAAACCTTTGCACTATCTCTATCTATCTCACTGCTTCCTAGAGAAGCCTAGGCCCATACTTAACCAATTTTATACCTACCTAGATCCGTATTTCCTTACGTTGTTTCCTTGGGTAGTTATCCCCTATTAATTAGGGAAATTACCATCCAAAAATACAAAATTCATCTAAGTCTTTCCTCTGAATGCATGCACCACCTGTACAATTTGGATGATTATAAAACTAATAGTACACTTCCCTTGAACTTCAATATCAACTATGTATTTCTATGATCTAACATGCATGAGTTATTTATGGTCGATTTATCACTTATCAAATTCATCATTGCATGTGGTTCAAGTTCAAGTTCCACACTTTGATCTCTCACTTGTTCCTCCACTAGTTGGAACTAGCTAAAGTGACTTGAACTCAGATAAACTAATTTATTTAATTACAACTAAAAATAAACTCAACCAGGACTCCTATTTTGTATAAACCAATTTACATGACTCAAGTTAGACCCTCAAATTAGATTAACTAAACCAACTAAGTCAAAATAACATAATTAACTCATGCAAGTTGTTAGGTGATGTGGAATTACAATTTTATTCTAATTTAATTCAAGGGAAAATTAAATTAGAATTTTTCTTGGTGTCATTTTCAACACTCCCTCTCAGCAAGAAAGGTATTATATGATACCCCGACCTTACCTCTATGGTACTCAAAATTTCCTCTTGACAATTCCTTCTTCAAGATGTTTGCATCTTGTTCCTTTTTATGAATGTACTCTAACTGGGGGTACAAACCTCAAACATGAATATCTCTCAAACCGTGAAGAATTACATGGTGTGCCATATATCAACGGAAACATATCGACAAGTACAAACCATCAAAATAATTATTGACCCAGAATATATTAATTTGGTAGGTAAAAATTCCCATGCAATATTGGGTTAGCCCCTCGTGCTGCTTGGGTTGACATCAATGACAACCGCAGATCAACAATATCCCCCTTTGGCATTGATGGCAACACAAGCACTCCCCTTGCGAACATGACACCTCTTCCTACAACATTCTCTCCCCCTTTGACATCAATGGCAAAGGGTAACTCCCCCTGAAACACAACCATCCTGCGGACCTGTACACACTTCCACTCCCCCTGACACACAACCATCCTATAGACCTGTAATCTACTTCCAATCCTCCTTTATATTCTGAAAAAAGGAAAATCTAATGAGAACTTGGGAGAATCCCAAGCTTCTGGCGAAGATATTCCAATGCTAGCGAATATTTAATATGTGATTCTTTTGGTGCTACTTGGAATCTTGCTACTTTTCCAACTGCTTGCATAACATCTGGTCGGGAGGCTGTTACATATAGAAGACTACTAATCATAGATTTGTACAACCTTTGGTCCATATCCTTAGATGAGTCGTCTATGCTCAATTTGAAACCTGTTACCATTGGAGTAAGACTGGGTTTGCAATCTTCCATTTTAAATTTCTTGAGCATTTCCTTTATGTACTTGGCTTGACATATAAATATTCCTTTCTCTTGCTGAGATATTTGAAGCCCTAAGAAGTATGTCAGCTCACCAAGTAAAGACATTTCGAAATCACTTTGCACCGTTGTAGCAAACTTCTTACTTAGTTGATCATCATTGCTACCAATTATTGTATCATCCTCTTTAGTTTTTAGACATGCTTTAGTTGCTTCATCTAGAACATATATGTCATTTGGAGCTTGACTTACTGTAGCCACAATTTCACCATAAACGCCTTTCCCGATTTCACATTTCGTGGAATTGAATATTATTGTGTGTCCTTGATCACACATTTTTCCAACACTGAGTAGATTGTGATTCATGTTTTCAACCAATAGAACATTCTTGGCTAGAGCATCTTTGCTTCCAAGAGTGACAGTACCTGATCCTATAACATTTGAAGATCCATCATTTCCAAAGGACACGGTTCCTTCCTTCTTCTTTTTCAGAGATACAAATTTATTTCTATCTCCAGTCATATGCGTTGAGCAACCACTATCAACATACCACACATTTTTTTTCTTTTGAGCCTTGAAAGCGAGAGCACAATTATCATTCTTCTTCTTCTTCCATGTTTGTTCGTTCTATGGCTTTGAAGATTCTTCTGGAGGATTTTCAAGTCTGCAGTCTTTGGCTATGTGTCCAAAGTTTCGACATTTGTAACATTCAATATTATTTCTTAAATTTTCAAATCTATTGATGTTTCGCTGAGCCCTGGGAGGTTCATATTTGACAGATCTCCTGGAATTGTATTCGTTCCTAGGGTACGTGTGAAATTCTACAGCTTTATGACCAAATTTTCCACATGAATAACAATAGCCATAAAAAATATGTTGGTACCTAGATGGAAATTTTCGTCGAGGAATTGTCTTCCAAGGCTGTTCTTGCAAATCTTGTCTAATGAAGTCTACATGCATGTTAGATCTCATAGGTTCATTGTATTTTGTTGTAGAAGGTCCTACTTCTTCTTCTTTATAACCAATGCCAGTTTTGTCATTGTAAGATCGTTGATTGTTGATGAGTTCTTCCAATGCCCTTGAGCTGTTGGCATAGTTTTGGATAGTTTTTGCTTTCTTCACTTCCTCACGCAGCGAGACTACTTCGGCTTCTAATTCTTCCCTTTCTTGGTTGCTTTCTTCCAAATTCTTTTGAAGTGACTCTTCAATGCCTTTGTGTTCTTCAACTTCAATTTTGAGACCTTGAACTTGTTCTTCAGGAGTATTGGAACGGATATTCTCCGCCTTGAGATCTTTTATAAGCTTGATTGATTCCTCATAAAATTATTCTATGGTCCATCCTTCTTCTTCGTTGTTTGATACCTCTTGTTTATTGTGCTTGGGTTTATTGTGCTTGGCCATAAACAATACTCTCTCATTGGCTTCTTCTTCATTGTCATTGTCTTCATCGGATGATGAGCTATCTTCTTTAGAGAGAAAGTTCCTTTTGGATCCTTGCTTGTTGAATTTCTTAAAGCCTTTCTTTCCTTTTGAGTTGCCATTACTTCTGTTTGGAAATTTTGCTGCAAAATGCCCAACCTCATTACAGCTGAAACATATCAATGGAATTTTACCTTTGAATTGTCCCTTACCAATTTTTAGTTTTCTCGTGAAGTAAGCATATTCTTCATCTAAAATACCTTCTTCATCATCTCCCTTTTCTTCACACTTGCAGGTGCATGAATTTTCAATTGAAGGTTGCTTATCCTTATTGGTTTTCTTAGATGCAACAAACGCAGTTTCTAGATGCGAAGTACCCTCTTCTTCATCAAGTCTCATTTCATGTGCTATGAGAAATCCATGTAATTCCTCTTTGTTGAGTTTGTCCATATTTGCACTGTATTCTAAGACTAATACCTTTGGGTTGAATCTCCCTGGTAACGTTCCAAGAATCTTCCATATAATAGTCTTCTCGTCAACTGGCTCTCCCAATCCTTCTAGAGTATTGGTTATTTCATCAACATATTAGAAGTATGCAGCAATGTTGCAATCTTCTTTCATTCTAAGTTGCTCAAATTTTGCTCTATATATTTGAAGCTTTGCTTCTTTGACATTTGAGTCACCTGCATATATATTCTCAAGCTTGTCCCATACATTTTTGGCAGTTTTACAACCCAACACCTTATGATAAGTAGATTAAATAATTCCACTGATAATAATATTCTTTGCTTTTGCATCATTTACCAAATTCTTCTTACCTTGTTCATCTGTAGTTAATGTAAATCCATTTTGAACAGTGTCCCATACTTTGTAACCTTGCGCCAAGAGATAGACCTCCATTCTTCCTTTCCAAAGTGCATAATTATTTTCATTGAATAGAGGTACACCATTCTTGGTATGCTCCATGACCTCCTTCCAGCTGTTAAACTACTATTGAAGGAACTAAGCTCTAATACCAATTGTTGGAAATACCGAGGGGGGGGGGGAGGGGGTGAATCAGTATTCCTTTCAATTATAGCATAAGTTAATATTCAATTATTATTAGTGTTTGTACAATGGTAGCAGCAAAAAAGAGGAACACAAATGCACACAATTTTTAAGGTGGAAACCCACTTCGGGACAAAAACCACCTAATTCTTTTCTAATAATTCTTTAATATTCAACTCCAATTGAAAATAAAGCTCCAAATTCCTAGAATCTAGAAAAGCATTCTTCTCCATCTCCCACTGGATGGATGCTCCAACACCTGAGATTCTTTAGTATTCAACTAAACGGATGACCCAACACCCAATGAGCTATAACTCACCCTAACAGCACCCTACCACCCTATAGAAGAATAAAATAAGAATGGACTCTCGTACCAGTGAAAATGGTCCACTTTACAATGATATAGAATGATGCAGAAGAAGAAGATATAAAAGACCATAACCCCAACTTTGACACAACCACCTAATGATGATCCTAGAGCTCCCAACACTGCCTCTTTAACCCTTGGCAGATAGACACTAGTACAATTTGTACAATAATTTATATACAATGACTAAGTACAATGATACCTTTACAATGATTGTATGCCGTGTTGCCCACTTTAAGACTTCATATGATGAACTTAATGTTGCTGTTATGCACCTTGGTTGCTACTCTTGTCATAATACCCTCTACTGCACCTTGCTTTGCTTTGCTGCCCTAGAAATTCTGGTCCTTTGCAACCCTTGACAACACATGATCTAGCTTTTCTTGCCTTCTAGGAGCTCGATATTGAATCTGGGGTATCTCTATTATTTCAGATTCTCAATATCTGATTTTTGGTCCTATAGTATTCCTCTAAGTCATATTTCCATAGCCATAGGTCTGACCCAATTTGGATTCTTCAAGAGAGAGTTATACCCAATCTCTCACAATGCCCTAATTATGGACTGTTTCAGAAGAGCTCACTTGTACGGCGTGCCACTTGTCACTGTTTCTTCATTTAGCTCTAAAATTGATAGAGTGAAAACTAAATACTATGCAATATCTGCCACTTTTTACAGAATTTCAATCCGATACTCAGAGAGAGAGTTATGACAATTTTACCAAGGTCACTTCTTTGAGATGAATTTCAGGAGCCTGCAAAAACCCTGACTTCCACGGATCATATCTCCAAAAATATTGCACCTTGATATGAAATTTTTACAGTAGCTTCCTCAAGAGTTTGGCTTCACCTCATAAAAATTTCAGCTTCTCAACCTTCGTAGAAAAAAATTTAGAGTGAAACTGCCACGATGACCTATTTCAGATGGCGAAATCCCTTGCATAAGGAGGAAATGAGGATCACAATTTATATAAATTCTTAGGTTGAGAGGGGTTTCAACAAGTGAATGTGGGAGGGATTTTAGGAGCTTAAAAAATATTAATTATGACTTTTCAATGACCCATGCCCCAACCCCATGGGGTTTTAGCCCACTAACTGGGTGTACAAACTTCAAACATGAATATCTCTCAAACCATGAAGAATTACATGGCGTGCCATATATCAATGGAAACATCTCGACAAGTAGAAACCATAAAAAGAATTATTGGCCTAGAATATATTAATTTGGTAGGTAAAAATTCCCATGCAATATTGGGTTAGCCCCTAGTGCTGCTTAGGTTGACATCAATGACAACCGCTGATCAACATCATAATCCTCTATCATGGCATCAATCCATACTAGTTTCTGCATTTCTTCCTCAAATTAGGATGGGTTAGTCTCTACAGTCTCGCTCATAAGAGCCATGTAGCTAGTGTATTGCTCTAGGGACCTTCTCTGTCTATGCTGTGATGTGGGTGCTTCCATGTTCTCTCTAGCATCATGCATCAACATGTCATCCTCTCAGGTGTGTTTCCTTCCATCTTTAGATGTCTCTTCATGAGTGGGTTCTTCCACTCTCTGCTCCCCTTCTTGTGGCTGCTCCACATCTTGAGGCTGTTCTTTTAGAGCTAAAAGCTCCTCATCTACATGGAATTGAATCTCCTTCTAAATGGAAATTCACATGGACTTCCCTTAATCAAACTTCACATCTGTACGAACCACTATCATCATGTGAGATGGAAGGTACAACCGATAGTTTTGAGGTGTATCAGTGTACCCAACAAATATTCCCAATTCAGATGTTGGTTCTAGATTTTTTCGTGCATCCCTGGAAACATGACAGTAAACTGATGAAGCTAAGATTGTAAAGTTCACCACGTCTGGTTTCTTACCTAAAAAAGCTTCCTTTGGTGTACTCATCCTGAGAATCCGATGAGGACTCCTATTCTACACATACACATTTGTGTTGCAAGCTTAAACCCAAAAATGTAATGGTAGGCCCTAATCATGTAACATCGCACATGCATCTTCCATAATTATTTTGTTCTTCCTTTCTACAAACCCATTATGTTGTGTGTTATGAGGTGTTATCAATTCCTCTTGAATTCCTCTTGAATTCCTTTTGAAGCAAAAAAGTTCTTGAATTCATTCGACACATATTCTCCACCATTGTTTCTCCTGAGAGCCTTCACTTTCCTGCCCGTGTCTTTCTCAACAAGTTATTTGAACTCATAAAATTTTGAGAATGTCTAGTCTTTCATTTGCATGAATAATATCCAACACTTGCATGAGAAATCATCTACAAAAATAACATAATATTTGTGCTTGTTCATGGATGTTTTCGAGAATGTTCCACACACATCTGAGTGAACTATTTCAATTATCACTTGCACTCGACTGTCCTTATCATGAAAGGTGGCTTTGGTGTACTTCCCAAATGTACACCCATTTCATGTATCATGCTACTTAATTGCACCATTGGGAAGCCCTGTAGAAATCTGTTGCATGATATTCAACACTTCGTGGTGTAGATGACCTAATATTCTATGCCATAGCTCATCGATGTCTCGGCTCTCCATATTCTTTGCTTTCATGCTCAACAAAACACAATATTCTACATATAATTTTTAGAGGTTATTTACCTGAACCTCGATCTTCTTCACTTGTCCCATGGCTATGTGACGAAGGAAAACCTTTCCTTGGCTAAAAATCACATCGTAGCCATAGTCTTCCAACATAGAAAGTAAAACTAAATTCTTCTTCAAACCAAGAACATACATGTCATCTTTCAATGTGAAAGGAGAAATAGACTCCCTCTAAAAAGTAACAGTATCGATGTTGGTCACGTTATACCTTCCATCGTCTCCCATCTCGATGTGCATCTAGAGGTCCTTCTCCTCCATGTCACTGAAGAACTAGTTTTTTTGGTCATATGGAATGAGACTCCACTATCCAGGTACCACACACTACCCATCACTAATGAAACCATGCATTTAATGAGGGTAAAATCCAACTCAAATTGTGAGGCAACTGCTTCACATGTTTCTCCTTTTGAGGGTTTCTTGTTGGCCTTCTTCTGCAGACACTTTGTGGCATAATATCCCATCTCGTGACAATGAAAACATTTAATCTTCGACAAGTCCTTCTTTCCCTCCTGACTATAATATGATTTGGAATGGGATGAATTTCCTTTCATTTTCATTGTCTTTCCATCCAAGGCACAATTATCCTCATCATCATTCTTGGATGAGGATCCATCTCTGGTGTTCCGCTGAATCTCTTCTTGCACCAAGTCGAACCACAAACTCTCCCACTCTGGTAGCTTCTCCCTCCAATTTACTGAATCCTGGTAATTTTTATAGCTCTTGGGAAGGCTTAGAAGTGATAGGATCTGTTATCATTCAGAAAAAGTGAAACACTATTTGACATGGTCATAGAGTTCATTTGTCAAAGGTATGGTCATAGAGTTCATTTATCACAAGTTGGTATAGGAAAATTTTAATTTTTTCATCTTTAACCTATCCCAAGGTTCAAACCCACCTCCATTCAAGTAATATCATGACCCATCATTCATATTTTATTGAAATATTTCATTTCCCAAGATTTTGAATTCAAAAAGGTCACTTTAGCCAGCTTTTCCTCTTTTTGTAGTGTTTTATACTATAAAAAGACAGTTTTCGCTACGAAAATGCCCAATAGTTTCATAGTGAAACTGTCAGCAAATGAACTAGCCACGCTACGAAAAAAAAAATTTCTGTATGTCTTGTAAAATCCGGTGCAAGGTGTCAGTCCATGATTAGAAGAGTTAGGGTGGATGTCATTTGAGTCAGTTAGGGTTAAATCAAGGTACAAAGGTCATGCCTGAGGTCATCATTAATGTTTTTATCATGTATGAGTCATGATTAAGGCATGAGTTATCATTGAAACTTAAAAACATTACCCAATTGAGTCTTTTATCATTATCCGCTTCATCTTTGCATGCTATTGAGTTTTGGAGAGTTGTTTCACCAAGCCAAGCTGGTTGTTGACGTTTTCAAAATTTGCAGGTGTCACTAATCAAGTGAGGTTGAGAAGGTATAAAATCACCATGGATGCAAGGAATAAAACCAAAAAAGGTGGCCACTACCTTAGATATGAGCCAACTGACATGAATTTTTTAAATAAAGACCCAAATGCATTGGAAGTGTTTAGAAGAATAGGGTGTTTTCAATTCTTTCAAAGGCTGCAAGGGTGTCATTTGCAAGTTTCAAAGGAGTTTTCTAAGAGTTTTATTGGATCAGCTTCAAAGGTGGGAATGTTAAATCCCATAGTAACACTAGAAACAATTACAACATCAACAGTGATCCCTAGAGGAGGAGAGTAATGGTTCAAAGGCATCAAGTTCACCATGCAGGACTGTAAATAATTCATCAAGATATAACATATTGAATTGATCTCATAAATGCTATCCCAAGGAGCTATATGAAGGAAAACTACGCAAAGTTGCTACTGATCATTCAGAAGTACTTCACCTGTGAAGGGAGGTATCACATGGTCTACTCCTACCACCTTAGGCTTCTACTGCATTTTGTGGGTAAGAGGTCTCTTGATTTTCTTTTCTACTTATATAGAAGCTTAGCTAAAATTTCAGACAAGGTTCAAGTTAAAAAAAAATGAAATGAAACCTCTCTTTTTCATCATGGTTTGATCAAGTTTCTGGTGTTAGAGGAGTTAAAAAAATTAGGCAGAGATTGGCCATATTTTCTATTCATAAGTGGTTTTGAATTAGATGTTATCACTCCTAAAAGAACTCCCAAACCTAGAGATATCCCATCACCTTTAGTGGCAAAGAAGTTAGAGTCAGTGATCATGGAGACAGAGCCTTTGTAGAAGGTTGATACACCCAAAGTTATACCTGCAAAACAGAAGCCAACAGTGAACAAACATGGCAGCAAGAGGGTTACAAGGAGCCAAACAGTGGCTAAGGGTAACTTAGAGGACATATTGCATGCCATTGATATTGAAGAAACTCCCATAGTCTAAGCTGAAGACATAGATGAGGGAGGAAGGAAGCGTAAGAAAGGAAAAATAGCTAAGAAGTTAGAATTTGCAGGTGATGATGTTGGATTTATGTTTCAAGCTAGAAAACCAATGACAAGACATGCCAAAAAAGTCTTGGAAAGCATCAATGAAGCTCAAAAGGTCAGTGAAACTACTCAGCCACCACCAAGCATCATAGAACTCTCCACACCTGCAAAAGAAGAATTAGTCATCAAACAAAAGAAGGGTAAAGAGAAAATCATTGAAAAGTTAGAAGTTGAAGTCCTTAAGGAGCAGTTGAAAGATGCAAGTGAAGAGATATCAGCCTTGAGGAAAGAAGCAAAGAAACATATAGCTGAAAGAGTGCAGTTTGAACAAATGAGGAAGATTTGGGAGGATCAAGTCACAAGTGTCTCAAAGACCTTGGACAACACATAAAAGTAGATAAAGTGGACTCAGCCACTAAGAAAAGAGGTAAAGCACATCAAAAAGGTAAACCTACACTTACAATATAAGAACAGGACACTGAAGGACCAAGTTAAAGACCTTCAAGAACAACTAGAACTGATTCATGAAGAGCTAGAAAGGAAAGGCTTAAAGATTACTGTGGTTGAGGAGCCCATAGCTCAATTGACCATAAATGAAGAAGAAACACTACAAAAGCCTTAAGTTGAGATTGAATGTGTTTTAGAGGGTTCATTACATGCAGAAGACCAAGTTTTTGTAGCTGGAGGTCACTTTTTGGAGATATTTTTGAAATCTGGAATTTCAACACTTTTACACAATTTCGTAGCATTTCCTAGGCTTAAAGCCAGGAAAATGCTACGAAAAAACTTGTAGCAACCTTTTTTCCTCTAAAGTCACTTTTTTCATTTTTCAAGGAGGGAGATTGATGGAGGTGATGTGTCATGACTTGATTGACACCATGGAATAGCAAAGGAGCAAAATCTTTAGGTGCAGAAGCTACTTTTTAGATGCTACTAGAGCTCGCTATGAAACTATCCTGTTTTCGTAGAAAACTATTTTTGAAGGTTTTGGAGCATCTTAATGGAAGATTTGGATAGCTGGACTCCTCCAACATGTCAAGGGAGCTTATAATCAAATAATTATGACTCGAAGGAAGTGTTGTGGAGATAGGTCATCAATCCAAACAACTTTGAAGATAAGATTTATGCATTCCTGAAAAATAGGGTTATGTTCCACAAGTCTAGGAGGGTTTTTAATGTGTAAAGTGGTGATGAACTATGTTACGGATTTTTTGAGCATGTGACACTTATGCTGTAACCATCATATAATGGTTTCCAAGATAAGGTAGATTTATGTAATAAATAGGAGTTAGAGTCCTATTAGGAGATGTCTTCTTTAAGGTGTAGCTATCAATTTCTTGTTAAAAGTCATGTTTTTCAGCTATGTGAAATTTCATAGGAGAATTCGATGAATCTAGCCACCAGGTAGATCATCTAGGATGTAAAGAAGGTATGTTTAAAGAAAAAACATCGAAGTATTGAGGGGTTGAATATTTTTTGCACCAAACTGTTGCTTTATGTATTTTGACTTATATCAGTAATACCAAGTGACTTTCTTCCTGACAGACCTGAGATTCTCATGGGGTTTTTAATGTCTTATTCTACATCTTATGTTTTATCACTTGTATTAGATTTAATTTCTATTACTATGCTCTGAATTCCTTTAATAATGAAATGATTGTTTTTTCCTATGTTTTATGAGTGAATTTCCTTTGTTAAAGACCTTTATCTGCCTCAGCTTCCATGTCAAGAAACCTTGCCACTAAAACTACTGATTGTTGACTCCATAAGCCCAATGGTAGAAAACCTGCATTCTTTCAACCTGCAATCATAAAAAAAAAGATACAATTTCTAAAGTGTTAGCCATCTAGCACTATCATTAACCAATATCATAAAATCCCTTTGAGAGAGCCCTCTCAGACTGAAGAGGCTAAGCTTTAGTCAAAAGATGGTTTGAAACAGTTACACTAAGTTATCTGATAAGTAGCTAATGAAGTAAAATTTTGTGATAACAGGATCACTAGATCATCTTCAGAATTTGTAAGACCAACACTTCCAAGCTCATCCCCACATTGGGTAAACTTGGTCAAGTAATTTGGTATTGTGTTGCCTTTCTCCATATTGATTTTCTTGATCTTTTCCTTTAGTGCCAACTTCTTATGGTCACCGTTTTTTTGAAAAGAAATTGTTAAGGCCCTCCACATTTCATATGGAGTTTCCTTTCCATGGAGGTTCAACACGATATGATATCGAACTCCTTCCAGTAGAATCCTTATGGGTTTTTCTATGCATTTCTTCCACTCTGATAGATCTTGTGCATCAACTGGAGCTAGTTTCAGGATGTCCTTATCAATGAAATCCTTCAATATGTTTTCCTCCAAAACTATTTCCATCCAATATCTCCATGAAATGTAATTCGAGCTACCCTCAATGGTATACTCGGGCCTCAAACCATAAAACACCATCTTGATCCTGCTGCTAGCCCTGGAGAAGAAATCTGCAAAACTTGTTCCCCTTGCAAGTACAAACTTGTATTCTTCCCTTATATCATGATTTCAGCTCCGATGCCAAGTAGAAAATCCATGTGGATTCAAACTTCTAATTTTAATATGCTAAAAAATAGACTTAAATATACTTGAAAAATTGCAGAAACCAATAAACGATCACGAAATCACAAAGCATACAAGAGAAAGAATTACAATCATACATTAAAAAACGATTTCCTAGGGAAAGCCACAGCTAAAAGCCCTGCTATATGTATATTGCATTAGTAAAAAAATAAGAGAAGTTTACAATGCTTTTCTCCAACCAGAGAAATGTCTGCACTATCTCTATTTGTCTCACAGCTTCTTAGACAAGTCTAGGCCAATACTTAACCAATTTTCTTCCTACATGAATCCCTATTTCCTTGTGTTGTTTCCTTGGGTAATTATCCCCTATTAATTAGAGAAATTACCATCCATAAATATGCAATTCATCTAAGGGCTTCCTGTCGAGATTTTGGGTAGCATCAGATGTGCTATATCTATAAAAATATGTGGAGGGGTTAGAACATATGAGATCTCCAAGATCCAGAATTCGTTTGGAGAAATTCCACCCAGTGTAAAAGTTATTCAAATAATTATTTTTTTTAATGGGGACCCTAAGTCTAACTTTCAAGTGGTTTGATGAGGAATTTCAAGTGAGCTTGTAGTGCTAATGAGGGGTAGATTGGAAAAGGATATTCTGATCCAGGGCTGAGGATACATTAGCAGAGAGGTAGAACCGTACCAGGAAGCATAGAGGCCTGTAAGAGGGACACAACTCAGATAGGCCGACGCAGATATAGCGGAAGGGCTGACGCGGGCCCTTCTGGGTGACACAGAGGCAACTTTGAGCTCTTCAGGGTGACACAAGGGCAACATCAAGCTTCAGGGGTTGACGCAAAGGCTGGAGAGACGATGCAAGGGTTTTAGTACACTAGAAAGGGCTCGTATTTAGTAACTCCCTTGAGGGTTTGAATCAACCATATTTTATAGCTTCGAGTGATAAGGTTCAACTGCCATGAAATTCTCTATAGGGAAAACCACTATTGGTGCCCATGATGTATTCAGATTATTCTTAATAATAAAACCCTCTAAGAGTTGTTGCACTATTTTTCCCACAATGGGTTTTTCCAGGGACATTCGTCTGAAAAATCATGTATATCCTTTGTGATATGTGCACTATGTTTCAGTAAATTATCTATATGTATGTGTAGGCTGCAGTTGTGTTTACTTTTTTTTTTTTTTAATACTTCAGTTAAATAACTTTTTAATTAAATCAAACAAGTAGGATAAGTAGATCAATATACTACAGTAGGGTTTTTGTATTCAAAAATTTTCACATGGTATCAGAGTAATTGCAGATCAAGTTGAAGCCATCAGTATAAGGCAGAAGATATTTTTGCTACAGGAGGGTAGATGAAGCTGCACATAATCAAAAAGAGGCAACACATCACCATAGGGACAGTGTAAGCCCTGTAGGGGTGACGTAGAGCTAGTCTGCTCACGTAGAGCTACCACAAACCTAGAGGGGTGATGCAGAGCCTGTCAAGCTCACATCGGGATGATGCAGTGGCCGATGTAGGCCCTAGAGGGTGACACAGTGCAAGAGGGAGTGACACTATTCTGATTGAAGTGGCTGAAAGTGCAGTTACTAATCTTCAAAGTTTCTGGTGGGGCATCTGTTCTGTCAGTGCAGAGCAATGCCTAGAAAAGTTGACAAAGTAAGGGGAAACAACCCCTAAGCAGATTTTCTTGCCAAGAAATATGAGATCTGATCAAGAGGAGTGATCGTAGAGGGATGATTTGACAAAATAGGCCGAATATTTTTATGAGGGAAATCATTTGTCAGAGGGAGAAAATTATCTCAAGGGTTTCTAATTCCAAGAGACCCAGTTCCATTCTTTTGCTGAGTGTAGCAGCATCAGAAGGGAGAAGAGTACTTGCATCGACTTGTTTGAGCAGATATGGCCCTGTATGGACTGAGAGATGAGGATAGGTTAGATGTTGCATCTAACTTCACTATCTAGAAACCAAAAATCTTGATAGTCCTTGAGGAGTATGGCATCAGAGACCATGCTGAGAACTTCCTAGCTATGCAGATCGATACTAATTCTCTGAAGAAGTTCAATGAAATTTAGGAGCGAGATAAATGCTTGATCATGGATGGAGTGAAAGATCACGTGCTTCCACATATTGTTGAGAAGAATATGCCAAACGAGGTGTGGACAACATTAACCACATTATATCAAGGTAGCTTCGTCCAGAGGAAGATGCTTCTGGAGAATCAAATGCATATATTCCAAATGCACAAGGGAAAGGAGATCAATCCCTTCCTATTTAGATTGTAGACTATTTGAGACCAATTGATTTCCATGGGGGAAACTCCTAATGATGGACACATGATGAGGACTGCCCTGAATGCAGTCACCGATGAGTGGGAGATATTTTTCCAAAGTATCTTGAGCAGAGAACAACTCCAAAACTAGGGGGACATCTAGGAAATCCTTCATTAGGAGGATAACCAAGAGGGAATTCAATAGTGGAGGAGTCAAAATTAAGAAAGAGGATTAGGAAGATGTAGCCCTAGCATCTAAGTTGCATAGGAAACAAGGGAAGAAGAAGAAGGACCTTTCCAAGGTCTGGTGATTTAGATGTGGCAAATTGGGACACTTCGCCAATACTTGTCCTAAGAAGAAGGGAACAAAAGATTTAGATTCCAATGTAGTAGCAATGAAAGGAGATGATGGCATCGACGATGATGTGGCCATGAGTGCTCATGTACCTCGAGAGAAGAGGTGGCACGAAATAGATCTATAGAGTGAGCTATAAATGGTTAGGGTGGGATCCTTGAGGTGCCCAAACTCTTAGATCACATATGAGCTACGGGAACCTTAAGACAGTAGCAGGATGACTGGAGTCAGTGGATGCAAAAGATCATGGAAAGGCACAATGCAATTCTTACATGTTGAAGACTAGAGCAGCGTAGAGGAGAGACAACAGCAACAACACAGAGGTTGATTGGATTTCATCAATGCAAAGGTAGTTTTTACGTAGTGCAGAGAAGATGACAGCACAAAGCTTCAGAGAGACACAGGAGAGCAACAACAGAGGGTGCTTCAGTGATGAGATGTAGCTAGAATAACTTGTTTGTCAGTTGTTGGTTGATTGTCCTTTAGCTTCTTACTTCTCAACAACTGAGTTGCAGTGCAGCTGTTAGCAGTGGCAGTGCTATAGGCAACATGATGCAACAATTTAACAGGGAGTTGCAGTACAGATGTGGCAGAGTTATGGGTAGAAATACAGAAAGTAGTAGTGCAATGGATGGAGGGCATCAGGCCAAGCATCAGCAACACAGGGGAACGATGTCAGAGATCATGGTAACGCTTCTAGAGTGAATTATTACTGGAGCACTTTCCTCACTAAGAGGGAGAGTTGAGATTTTGGCTAGCATTAGAGGTGCTCTAGCTCTGAAACTTTGTGGAGGGGCTAGAACACATGAGATATGCAAGACCCAGAAATTTTTTGGAGAAATTCCACCTGGTATAAAAGTTATTCAAATAATTACATTTTTTAATGGGGACCCTAGGTCTAACTTAGGGAAATTAAAAAATTAAAGTGAATTAATTTACACATGTGGGTGAGAATGTTCTAAGTGACGTGGATCAATTTTTTTCTAATCTTAGCCATTTATTAGATATTATATCACGACCGTTGATTTCTCAACGAGAAAAGTATTAAAGGAAGGCTTGGGGTTAGTTGGAGAAAACACACAGAGCGTTAACACTTGAGCTAAGTAAAAATTTTGGGGCGCAGTTTGTTGAGAATTTTCAAGTGAACTTGCAGTTCTAGTGAGGGGCATAATGACAAGGGATATATTGATCTGAGGTCGAGGATACATAAGTAGAGAGGAAGAACTATGCCAGGCATCATAGAGGCCAGCAGGAGGGACGCAACCTAGCCAGGCTGACGCAGAGACAATGCAAGGGCTGACGCAGACACTTCTAGGTGACACAGAGGCAACAATGATCCCTTCAGTGTGATGCAGGGGCATCGTGAGGTTTCAAGGGTTGACATAGAGGCTAAAGAGACAAAGTTTGGTTTCTAGTGGGTTAGAAAGGGCTCATATTCAACAATTCCCTTGAGTGTTTGAATCAAACATATTTTCTATCTCCGAGTGATAAGGTACAACTGCCATGAAATTCTCTGTCAAGAAAACCACTACTGGTGCCCATGATGTATTCAAATTCTGCTTAATAATAAAACCCTTTAAGATTTTTTTCACTAGTATTCCGTATTGGGTTTTTCCGGGGACATTTTTCCGAAAATCATGTGTGTCCTTTTCCATATGTGCGCTATGTTTCAGTAAATGTTCAGTATGTATGTGTAGGTTACAGTTGTGTTTACTTTGACGTTTTTCTGAATACTTCAGTTAAATAACTTGTTAATTAAATACAAAAAGTAGGAGAAGTAATCAATATACTGCAGTAGGGTTTCTGTATTCCGAATTTTTCACACTTCCTTTGACTGCATGCACCACCTGTACAATTTGGATGATTATAAAATTGATATTACACTGCCCTTGAACTCCAATATCATCTGGGTCTTTCTTTGATGTGACGTGCCTGATTTATTTATGGATGATATATTAGTTATCTTAAATACATTTCATTCAAGTTCAAGTTCCACACTTTGACCTCTCACTATTTCCTCTAACAGTTGGAACTGATTAAACTAATTTTAACTCAGATAAACTAAGTTAATTAATTACAACTCAAAATAAACTTAACCAGGGCTCCTATCTTGTAGGAACTACTCTAAATGACTGAATTTAGACCCTCAAATAAATTTAACTAAAACAACTAATTCAAAATAACCTATTTAACTTGTACAAGTTGTTAGGTAATTTCGAATTACAGTTTTGTTCTAATTTAATTCAAGGGAAAATTAAATTATAATATTTCTTGGTGCCATTTTCAACACTCTAGCAAATGGGTCTTCATTATTAAGCATGGTGACTAGTAGAAGAATACAATCTTGAACTCTATATTCTATTGCTAATATTTTTTATTTAATGACATCTCTAATAGTAACACTAATTCTTGCTTTCCTTCCTTTGTATCCCATGATAGTGAACCCAAGGGAATGCTAGATTTTTTTTTCACTTTTAATTAAGCGCACTTAAGAGGAACTAGTTTTGACAGGTGGAAACCAAAAATTCCTAATATAGTTGAGTGACATCTACCCATCCTCAGGGAAATTTACATCACCAATTTTATGGGATGTGGATAACATCCCAAAAGAAAAAGAGATGTACCCAATAGTTTCATTGTACCTCATGGACAGGGAAACACTAAAGTCTAAGCCAACCCACTTCCATTTGGCATATGATGGTGCCCAGATCCATTCAGGGTGGGTTGACAATGAGCATATATCCACTGATTTATTCATCAATGGATGCATCCCTTAGGGGTGGGACACATCCTTAATGAAACTAGGCCCCATTTAAGATAAATGAGACAAGGATAAAAAAAATTATCATTCATACATGAGAATGGAATATATCATTTCTCAATGACAGAAATAGAACAAAACAAATCATAAAAATATTTCATGTAACATAGTCTTTATGAAGACTTGAGTCTTAGACTCTTACATAAATTGTCACATGTAATTTCTAATGTATGTATGACTAATTGTCAGGTTAGGTGTCCCCATGTGTGGGTGTACATTTCACATATTTAGTAGGAGAATGACAACATATCCTCCCATGCTGGTGGGTATCCCCAACCAATAAATAAATGCATGATTGGTGTGCCGTGTTACCCATCATATGGAATGAAAACTTATTCCAGTTGAATACCCTACCCAAGAAGGTTGCACATGGATAATTTTGGTGCTTTGGCTTGTTACCTCTCATGTTATATGAGGCCTACACTTGTGAATAGTTTCACTACTCTTGTCATTTCCATCATAAAGGGAGGTTTATAGGTTGACCTTTAGATGGACTTGGATTCGTGAATGCATTTGATGAGGTTTTGGTGATGTCCTCATCCCAATAGCCAACAAGCATGTTTGTCTGGTTCAATTCCCTCACAATCTACCAAAACTGCTACTCGAAATGTTGCAATTTCTGGTGCCTCTAAGCTGGTTCCTATGTCAGAGAAACCTACCAAAAGTGCACCAATAGAAAAAATGTCCAAAAACGTATTATTACAAGAAAAACATGGCCAAAAACCTACAAACAACGTAGAATCAAATAAGACAAGTGATAAAAGACAACTAAGCAATACACAATCAATACCATCTACTATTGTCAGAACTATAGATGTAATGGAAATATAAAAATTTGTTATATTTATAGGTTAATTATTAATCATAAGAAACCAAATAAATTATATTCACATAAATAAGAAGGAAAAAGGAATCAACTGCTAAGAAAATGACTTCACTTTCCAATAGCATGTAGAGTGTTAAAATATTTGTTAGATAAGCTTAAGGATATTAGACAACTCCATTGGGATAAACTAAAATACAATGGCTTCCAAAATTTCAATATAAATGGTAATGTGGCAAGCAAATTTTTTTAACAAATAGCTCACCAAAGTAGTAAGTGTGCTTAATTAAAATCTCCTATATACCTAGGAGATCATAAAATGCTGCAATAACCTAGGACTTTGTTGAAGGTTTTTAAGAATTGCTTCAAAAAGAACATATATTTCCTTCATACAAATATTAGGAAAGTGACTTGAAATGATTAGCTTCTATAGTTTGGACAATATGTTTATTATCATCTAATAAATTATTGTGAGATTACCAATAATCCTCTACAACATGGGGTCTTTACTAGTAAGCAAGGTGACTCTAGAAAATGGGTCTTTAATATTAAGCATGGTGACTAGTAGAATAATATTGTCTTTAGCTCTATATTTTGTTGCCAATATTTTTTATTTACTAAAAAATCTAATAGTAACAACATTGCTTTCTTGTGTTCCTTTGTATCCCATGCTAGCGCACACAAGGTAATGTTACATTTATTTTCACTTTTCATCAAGTGCACTCAAGAGGAACTATTTTTTTGTAGGTGGAAACCATACATTCCTAAGACAGATGAGGGGCATTTTCCCATCCTTAGGGAGATTTAAATCACCAATTTTATGGGATGTGGGTAACATCCAAAAAGAAAAAGATATGTCCCCAATAGTTGCGTTGTACCTCATGGAAACGAAAACACTGAAGTCTAAGCCAAACCACTTTCATTTTGCATCTGATGGTGGCTAGATCCATTGAGGCTGGGATAACAATTAGCATAGATCCACTGATTGATCCATTAGTGGATGCATCCCTTAGGGGTGGTACACATCCTTAATTCAACTAGGTCCCATCCAAGATAAATGAGAAAAGGATAAAAAATTTCTCATGCATTCATGGGAATGGCCTATATCATTTATCAATGACAAAAATAGAACACATGTAATCATAAAATTATTTCATCTAACACATTTATGTATGAAGAGTTGAGACATAGACACTTACAAAAATTGTCACATGTCATTTTTGATGTATGTATGAATAATTGTCAAGGTAGGTGTCTAACATGTCATTTTTGATGTATGTATGACTAATTGTCAAGGTAGGTGTCTCCATGTGTAGGGGAATGACAACATATCCTCCAAGGCTTGTGGGAATCCCCAACCAATAAATAAATGCATTATTGGTGGTCCATGCTACACATCATATGGCATGAGAATTAATACAGTTGAAGACCCCGCCCAAGCAAGCTGCACTTGGAGAATTTTGGCTCTCTGGCTTGTTACCTCTCATGTTATATGATGCCTACACTTGTGAATATTTTCACTACTCATGTCATTTCCATCAAAAAGTGAGGTTTACAGGTTGAAATTTATATGGTCGTAGAGTTATGATTGCATTTGATGAGGTTTTGGTGATGGCCTCGTCCCAACGTCCAACACGCATGTGTTGTCTAGTTTAATTTTCTCACAATATACTAGAACTACTACCAAAAATGTTGCAACTTATGGTGCCTCTAATCTGGCTCCCGTGTCAGAGAAACCTATAGAAAATGCACTAGCTAATTTTTTTTCCAAAAACGTATTATTACAAGTAAAACATGATCAACAACCTATAAAATAAGTACAATCAAATGAGAAAAAATGATAAAAGGAAACTAAAAAATACACAACCAATACCATATACTATTGTCAGAACTATAAAATTAATAGGCATATACAAATTTGTTAGATTTATAGGTTAATGATTAATCATAAGAAATCAAAAAAATTATATTCATACAAATGAGAAGGACAAAGGAATAAACTGCTAAGAAAATGACTTCAGTTTCCAATAGCATGTAGAGTGATAAAATATTTGTTGGATAATCTTTAGGAATTTAGGCAACTCCATTGGGAAAAACTAAAATACAATGATTTCCAGCATTTCAATATAAATGATAATGTGACAAGGAAACTTGCTTAAGAAATAGCTCACCAAGTTGGTAAGTGTCCTTAAGTAACAAATCCTATATACCTAGGAGATCACAAAATTCTACAATAACTTGAGACTTTGTTGAAGGTTTTTAAGAATTGCTTGAGAAAGAACATATATTGCCTTCAGAAAAATATTATGAAAGTGACTTGAAATGATTAGCTTCTGCAATTTGGACAATATTTTTATTATCATCTAATAAAGTATTGTGATATCCCCAACAATCCTATATATCATGGTGTCTTTACTATTAATCAAGGCGACTCTATAGAATGGGTCTTCATTATTAAGCATGGTGACTAGTACAAGAATACAGTCTTGAACTCTATATTTTGTTGCTAATATTTTTTATTTACTAGCATCTCTAATAATAACATTGCTTCTTGATTTCCTTCCTCTGTATCCCATGCTAGCACACCCAAGGGAATGTTATATTTGTTTTCACTTTTCTTTAAGTGCACTTAAGAGGAACTAGTTTTGACAGGTGGCAACTGGACATTCCTCACACAGTTGAGGGACATATGCCCATCCTTGGGGACATTTAAATCGCCAATTTTCTGGGATGTGGGTAACAACCCAAAAGAAAAAGATATGCCCCCAATAGTTTCCTTGTACCTCGTGTACAATGAAACACTAAATTCTAAGCCAACCCAATTTTATTATGCATCTAATAGTGGTTAGATCCATTCATGGTGGGCTAAAAATGAGCATAGATCTATTGATTGATCCATTAGTGGATTCATCCCTTAGGGTTGGGACACATCCTTAATGCAACTAGGCCCCATCCAAGATAAAAGAGACAAGGATAAAAAAAATTATCATGCATACATGAGAATGGACTATATTATTTATTAGTGACAGAAATAGAACATACAAAATCATAAAATTATTTCACCTAACACATTTACATATGAACACTTGAGTCTTAGAATCTTACATAAATTGTCACATGTCATTTATGATGTATGTATGAATAATTGTCTGGGTAGGTGTCCCCATTTTTGGGTTCACATCTCACATATTTGGTAGGGGAATGAAAACATATCCTCCCAGGTTGGTTGGCATCCCCAACCAATAAATAAATGCATGATTGGTGAGCCCTATTACCCATCATATCGAATGATAATTAATCCAGTTGAAGACCCCATCCATGCGGGCTGCACTAGGATAATTTTTCCTCTCTGTCTTGTTACCTCTCATGTTATATGAGGTCTACTCTTGTGAATATTTTCACTACTCTTGCCATTTCCACACAAAGGGAGGTTTACATGTTGACCTTTAGATGGCCCTAGAGTCGTGATTGCATTTTATTAGGTTTTGGTGATGGCCTCATCCCAATATCTAATAAGCATGTTTGTCTCATTAAATTCCCTCACAATCTACCTGAATTTCTGCCCAAAACTCTACAACTAATGGTGCCTCCAAGTTGGTTCTTGTGTAAGAGAAACTCCATAAAGTGCACCAATAGAAAAAATGTCCAAAAATGTATTATTACAAGCAAAATGTGTCCAACAACCTACAAAACACGTACAATAAAATGAGACAAATGATAAAAGGAAACTAAACAATACACAACCAATACCATCTACTACTTTTAGACTATAGAAGTAATGGGCATATACAAATTTGATAGATTTATAGGCTAATTATTAATAATAAGAAATTGAACAAATTATATTCACACAAATGAGAAGGACAAAGTAATCAACTGCTAAGTAAATGGATTCACTTTCCAATAGCATGTAGAGTGCTAAAATATTTGTTCGATAAGATTAAGTAATTTAGTCAACTCCATTGGGATAAAATAAAATACAACGACTTCCTGCATTTCAATATAAATGATAATGTGGCAAGAAAACTTGCTTAACAAATAGCTAACCGAAGTAGTAAGTGTGCTTAAGTAACAACTCCTATATACCTAGGAGATCTGAATGCGGAAATAACTTGAGACTCTTTTTAAGGTTTTCATAATTGCTTCAAAGAGAACATATATTGCCTTCAAACAAATATCAGGAAAGTGAATTGAAATAATTATCTTTTGCAATTTGGACAATATTTTTATTATCATCTAATAAATTATTGTGAGATTCCCAACAATCCTTTACAACACGCAGTATTTACTATTAAGAAAGGTGACTTTAGAGAATGGGTCTTCATTATTAATCATGGTGACTATTAGAAGAATACAGTCTTGAACTCTATATTTTGTTGCCAATATTTTTTATCTACTGATAAATCTAATAGTAACACCATTTCTTGCTTTCCTTCCTTTGTATCCCATGCTAGTGCACCCAAGGGAATGCTAGATTTGTTTTCACTTTTCATCAAGCACAATTAAGAGGAACTAGTTTTGACAGGTGGAAACCAGACATTCCTAAGATAGTTGAGGGATATATTCACATCCTCAGGGACATTTACATTACCAATTTTTTGGGATGTAGGTAACATCCAAAAATAAAAAGAGATGTCCCCGATAGTTGCCTTGTACCTCATGGAAAGGAAACGATAAATTCTAATCCAAACCACTTTCATTTTGCATCTAATAGTGGCCTATTCAATTAGGCTTCGATGACAATGATAATAGATCAAATAATTTATCCATCAGTGGGTGCATCCCTTAGGGGTGGGACACATCCTTAATGAAAGTAGGTCCCAACCAAGATAAAAGAGACAAGGATAAGAAAATTTATCATGCATACATGAGAATGGACTATATCATTTATCAGTGACAAAAATATAAGACATAAAATAATAAAAGTAGTTCATCTAACAGATTTATGTATGATTAATTTTCAGGGTAGGTGTCCCCATGTGTGGGTTCACATATCACATATTTGGTAGGATAGTGACAACATATCCTCCCAGGCTGGTGGGAATCACCAACCAATAAGTAAATGCATGATTGGTGGGCCATGTTACAAATCATATGACATGAGAATTAATACAGTTGAAGACCCCACCCAAGTAAGAAAAACTTGGAGAATTTTGGCTCTCTGGCTTGTTACCTCTCATGTTATATGAGACCTAGACTTGTGAATATTTTCACTACTCTTTTCATTTCCATCATAAAGGGATGTTTACAAGTTGAGCTTTATATGGCCTTAGAGTCATGATTTCATTTGATTAGGTTATTGATGAAGTAAGAATAGATGGATTAATTATGTTGATGTTTGGGTTGCATTGATGATGATTTTTTTCCTTTCATACTGGCTGACTTAGTTGTGAACCCCCCGTGATCATTAATGATACATGTTGATGTATGAATCAATTGATGAAATTCCCTAGAATTTTTTGCCTAAGGAAACATCGTTTTTGCATAATAATTTCAATAGCTTCATGATGGTGTACAACACTCTAGAATTATCCCCCTGCTATCACTTGAATTGAAATTATTCTTGGGGTGATTGAATAGACTCTAGCATGGTTTGATGTTCATGAGGTAAACACCCTTCTTTATATTGAAGGATTGTAAGCATATTATTGTATGCCATGGTATAGACTACAATCATTGCCTTCTCTACAGTTCTATCTACATAGATCCACAACATATGGGATTGGTTGGCATGATTTGAGGAATTTCACACTTCTTATTGGCACACATGTTTAGGTCACCCTTTGAGGAGTTTTCATAACAACTGTTTGACCATTTTTTGCCCACTTATCTATGATATCCACTTATGGAGGAGTGTGATAACATTATTTGAGGGGAAACCTAGTTCTTGAGCATATGCATTTTGACAAGTGCCCAAATTTTTTCTTAATTAGTGCCAATAAATTCAAAATTGTTGCAAAATATTAAAATTAGGGTCATAATAGAAATTTGGACAAATCTTGCCGGGAGCTATGGTGACTACAAATCCATCACCTTAAAAACCTCACCACATTTTGATCAACTTTTTGAGAAATTCCCAACCTTTGTTGCTTGATAATTTGAGCTATTTGGGAAGACTGTGATTACAGAATGCACGTGGTGGAGAAATTGTTTCACATAGGGAACAAATTTACATGTTATGAAGCCATATTGTAAGGGCATGTAAAAGGAGCCGAGAATAAGCAACATGAGGTGTTTACTTTCTTGGTTAAATATGTTTCATCAAAGGATTTGTTTTTCTTGAAAAAGAGACATGTGGCATCCCCTTCACCATTTTCACTCTATGTTGGTTATTTTTGTCTTGGAGATCCCTATGATGTATTATTATAGTGTTTTTCTTTGAGAAAACCGTGAATCTAGAAATATTTATGGTTATATTTTGGAGAGATATGTGGATTTAGATTCCACTAAATGATAAGGATATGGAGCTCAAACCAATATAAGGATTCACTCCCTATATTGTTTATTCACAGTTGAATTCATAGATAAAACCCCTCTAAGCCTCGTTGAATAACATCGGAGGTAGAAGTGAAGGTTCAAGAAAGTACATGCAAGGCTCTATTTATTGATATTTTTTCTCGTGGATTATTATGGTATATTAGCTTCAAATGGTTGTATAGCTATACAGTCAAGTGCAAAGCAGATGGGACACTTGACAAACATGAGGGAAGATGGGTTCCAAATGGCTTTGCACAAAAGGGTGGAATTTATTATGAAAATAACCTTCAACATCAAAGATGGGGACAATCCATTTGGTTTTATACATGGAAACACAATTTAGCTAGAATCTATACCAACTCGATGTGAAGACTGTCATCCTCAATGGAGATTTGGAATAAGTATACATGTTGATGTAATCGACCACTATATTTTCAAATTTTAGGGAAATAATAATTTATTTCAATTGAGTTAAGATCTCTATGTCCTACAACATGCAACTACAACATAGTACATCAAACTTGTCAAATATCTAGGTGAATCAAAATTCCATCAAAGCCCTCCAAATCCCAACATTTACATCAAAAGAATTCAATATTATGTAATTATTCCAATGATATATGCATATGACATCATCATCAGAAGAAGAAAGTTGTTAACACTCCTTGAATCCATTTAGGCCGAGGAAAGGGCCACAAAGGTAACCACAAACCTCTTCAGGCTAGAAACTAGTCCTTTCTAACCAAACATGTCACCCTCACCAAAAGTGTAAAGATAATGGATATTGAAGCTCATTTACTTATAAAGACTATATCTGGGAATAAAATTTACAATTTGATGGAAATTTGCTGGGAAATCTAAGGGAAGGAAATTAGGATATAAGATTATGAATATTGTCAATTGAATATTTCAGTGCATATAAAAACCAACTATAAAGACAAAGGCATGGTAGGTACATACTTAAAATTAATAAGGTTGCAATATAGTGGGAAAAAAAAAAAATCTATACTCATTCACAGGTAATAGAGCACATTCGAATTTTGCTACCAAATATGGTTGAGTATCTAAAACAACAAAGAAGGAAAAGGCATAATGAATTCCATATGAAACATAAATACACAATTATTCTAGAGCATCCATGACAAATTCTAGATACATTGTTCCAGTACACCTTTAAAAATAACTAAGTAGGATATTGACCATATCCCTTGACCATCAGACCTATGACTGTAATGGACTCAATTTAGACAAGTCTGATGGAAATATGACAAATAAAAACTTTTTACTTGACTATACAAAACATGTGTGTCCATGAATAAAAAACTTGACGCTCTTTCATGTTGTGGGTGAACCCTTTATGACATGAATTTGACCATGTTGGACAGTGACCTTTGAGACTATGACAACAAGAGTGGTCATAGGCTCAACTGCTCAAAAATTGAAAAATAAAGGACATGGAAAATACATTTTACAATGAAAACTAATGACCCTAACATTGGCTCCAAATGTGATTGCAGCCTCCTAGCGAGGTGCAAAGAAAAAAACTATAGACTAGTATCCTATTCAAAACAATGGGCAATGGAGTCAACATAAAAATTGGAACTAACTCACTAAATGACTAATTGATTACTGTAACTAACTGAATCATAGAAAAACATAGTACATTTATTCTCAAAACCACTGTAAAAGCTTAAAAATGTAGATGAAATAAGGAAAATATGATAGCGCATCACCAAAGTCTTAGGGCCTTTTCCTCTGCCTTCAAACTTGAATGATAGTTTTCCACACCTGCTGAAAGTATATACACTAGGTGACCCCTTCTCTCCAATGTAGATAGTCAAGCAAATGGATACTTGACTAAGTTCTACTCATAGTTGGATTTAGTAGATAGAAGAAGAAAGAGAGTGGTAACTCAAACTTCAATTGATTATGAAAACCAATATCGACAAAGGGAACAAGCTTCCATAAATCCTGCAACAAACTGGACATGGGATGACAAACCTATTTTTTCAATGGTTCCAGGAGGTCAAAAAAAAATCTTCAAAAACATAATTGGTTACCTTTAGCTAATGATCAGTAAGTGGACTCTTTTCTAGGGAAATGGGAGCACTCAATTCATTAATATTTCCCTCTTCAATTAAGGAAACCATCTTATCCACAACAATAATGTGCACATCAATAGGATCCAGGACAACCTGCTCTTCTTCATCAGACTCTTCATTTTTTGAACTTGGAGACAGATCTTGTTTTGAAAGAGGCTCTAAAACAACCCATTCTATTAACAGTATGTTGAATACGTTAATAAGGTTCGAGATGAAAACCCTGTTGCATTTCTTCATTGACCTTTTTCTGATCAGTTTCATCTTCAACTGCAGATATCGTTACCTGTTGGGAATCTTCATGAATATCTGGGCAAAATACCTCTTTTTTTTCTGTTCTTGATATTGGGATGAAAATTCACAAAGGTATTCTTTAATTTCATCATCCATACATTATTCATCCCCATAAATATTTTCTAGATATTGGAAGAAATATTCAAAAAATCCTTAAAATTATCATAAAATATTGTGTGAAAATATGTAATAGAACACAAAATGGTAGGTGGAAAACCTTCATACTAGGATCTAGCTTTGTCTTCTAAGGTTGCCATGAATATTTTCATTAAACAGTCCTCAAGAAACTTCACCCCAAGCTTATTTACATGTATGTGAAACATAATTTAATAAAGAGCAATATCTTATCCCTTCTTATCTTTTAATACTGGGAGATAGGTTGACCAATCAACACGAGGCATTGGATTTGGAAAGCCATGAATATTAGATCTATATATAGGAGCATACCTGACATTTGTTCTTGCAATTGAACCCATCTTTATTCCTGGATCCTGCTACTAGTGGAGTCTTCAAATCACTTTGAAACTTGATTGGATTCGCCATGTGTATTGTTTAGCCGTCATATGTCTCTAAGTGTTCTCCACCATCAGTAAACAGATCTAGTTCGTTTTCATTCACACTTGGGGAATATGTGACCTTTCGATCCCCGACAATGACACCAATATGTTAGCACTTCATGAATCCCTTTAGGCCAAGGAAAGGGCCACAAAGGTAACCAAAATCCTCTTTGGCTTAGAAACTAGTCCCTTATAACCAGAGGGGGTTCCCTCACCAAAAGTCTAGAGATAATGGATATTGAAGCTCAGTGATTTACAAAGACTAGATCTGGGAATAAAATTTATAATTTGATGGAAAATTGCTGGGAAATCCGAGTGAAGGACATCAGGGTATGAGATCAGGTATATTTTCAACTCAATACTTCAACTCATATAAAAACCAACTATAAATACATAGGCATGGTAGGTACATCCTTCAAATTAATAAGATTGCAGTATAGTGGGAAAAACATAAAACAAGATAACTATACTAATTCACATGTAATAGAGCACATTGGAATTCGACTACCAAATATAGTTGAGTATCTAGAAAAATAGAGAAGGCAAAGGCATAACGAATTCCATATGAAACCAAAATACACAACTATTCTAGAGCGTCCATGATGAATTCTAGATAAATTGTTCTAGTACACCTTTAAAAAGAACTGAAAGAAAAAAAAAAAAAAAAAGAAGAAGAAGAAGAAGAAGAAGAAGTTACACATGAGAAACAAAAATTTAAAGGAAGGTACCACAAGAATCTATGAGAATAACTGGCAAGAACTCTACACTGAGTAATTTTCATAAAAGAAAAAGATCACATACACAAGTCAGGTTCCTTCAATCGATTGACTAACCAACCTCTTCTTCCTTGTACATTATGAGTTTAAATACATTCACATCATAAAACATCTCATGAATAGGTTAAATGCACCATCTATCCATTCAGAATGGATCAAATTGCCCATAGTTAGCAATCTATTGATTTTCTTATAAAAAATTATACAAAGCAATCCAAAACAACATCCTTGTCTCTTTAAAGAAAAATCATAAAAACCATTAATATATATCTTTTATTTATCTAGAAAATAAACTTATCTAATAAGATACTATCTCGAATATTGTAAACTCTTGAACTACTAGTTAAAATAGAAAAAGTAACTTCGGTTGTGTTGCATAGCAGCTACGCAACAATCCATGTAGACATGGATTTTCATGAGCTGGACTCTAGTTGGATTTTCAATGAGTGCTAAGTATACCCATGAATAAGAAAAATACTCTTCCATCCATCCTTTGAGAACTGGGAACCCTAAAACGTCCCTACTACCTGTGTGCAACATGTGCACAACACTGGTGTAGTGAAATTTCAAAATTGTGTTTGTACCTTTCTTCTCGCCTTATATAAAAAAAACTGATAAAAAATACTCCATTAAAAACTTTTTTATGCACCAACAACCTTCAACATGCAAAAATGTCCATACATCTCCACATTTTCAAACCAAAATCCAAAAATTTCATCATTCTATCAACAAAAATTGCAAAAATGGGCCTCCAAGTGACACGCGTAATTCCCGAATGGTATCACATGTAAAATATGAGATATTTTTTTTGTATATAATATTTTTTTCAAGAAAAAAATCTCTCATCTTATTCAAATTCTTCCCCAACTCCTCAAGAAATTGTTTTGCAAACTCATGACTAAAACAGGAAAATACATAATCTGAAAAATAAGCCTTAAAGATACTTTCGAAACTCCTGATCTATGCCACCTGTGCAAAAATTGGAAGATGTTATTTTTCTTTCATATGTTCTTGAGAAAATCCTCTTTCATTTTTCTGAAATTTGACTCCATGTGGTCGGAATCAACGTTTCAAACTGATGTCTAAAGCAGGGTATTTTACGTAGCACTGTGGAGGTGGTGGATTAACACAATTAATTTGACCATGAATTATGCTTAAAATAAAAAAATAGGATTAAGCACAGGTACTTCCTACCTCTGTCTTAGGTGAAGGAAAAAATATTTGTTAATATCTTGTAGAGTGTTGGAGGATCGTTGCGCAACAACTGCACAATACTGCACAAAAAATGATCTAATTAGCACTGTTGTGTAGAAAATTCGCTATTGAGGAATCAAACATTTTCATCACCAATTGATAGTTGGGATCGATCTATGGTCTCTGGTATCGATGATATGATGAGTGATCAACACCGTATTAGCATGAATGCACAACTCGTGAGATTATGGCAGCATCCTAATTTGAATCACCCCATCTTTTAGTGCATTGATTTGATATGATTGTTGGAGCGGTCCATTTTGATTTGGCGTGAGAATAACAACATGGGGAATGATTAAGGTATAAGGGGTATGATGTACTTTTATATGGGAGTTTTATATATGTGAATGGGGTATTATACCCAAGGGTAATATGTGATAGGAGTATGGGAAGTAGTAATGTTAATATCGGAGAAGAGTTTAAAATGTAACAGGGGGAATAAAATGAATGTAATATGATACTAGGTAAATGGTATGGGGGAAAGGTCTAGGATGCAAAGTTTATATGAAGGGGGATGGATGAAAGGTGAATGGGGAAATGGAGTGTAAAAATAGGGAAGCAAAAGTAGATAAGAATAGGGAATAAGATGTAGGATATTGACCATATCCCTTAACCATCAGACCTCTCACTGTAATGGACTCAATTTAGACAAGTCAGATAGACATATGACTAAAACCCATTTTGACTTGACTTTACAAAACATGTGCGACCATGACCCCCATAGCTGGACACTATTTCATGTTGTGAGTGAACCCTTTATGACACGAATTTGACCATGTCAGATAGTGACATTTGAGGTTACGACAGTAGCAATGGTCATAATTTCAACTACTCAAAAACTAAAAATTAAATGACATGGAAAATACATTTGACAATGAAAACTAATGACCCTAGCATTGGCTCCAATGGGGATGGAAGCCTTCAAGTGAGGTGCCAAGAACAAAAACCGAAGACTAGTAGCCTATTCAAAACATTGGGCAATGGAGTCAATATGAAAATTGGAACTAACTCACTGACTGACTAACTGATTACTGTAACTAACTGACTCACGGAAAAAAATAGTACATGTATTCTCAAAACCACTGTACAAGCTGAAAATTGTAGATGAAATAAGGAAAATATGACAACGCATCACCAAACACTTAGGTCCTTCTCCTCTGGCTTCAAACTTGAATTAATGTTTTCCACACCTGTTGAAAGTATATACAATAGGTTACCCCTTCTCTCCAATGTAGCAAGTCAAGAAAATGGCTACTTTACTGAGTTCTGCTCACAATTTCCTTGAGCAGACAAAAGAAGAAAGAGAGTGGAAACTCAAAATTCAACTGATTCTAAAAGGCAAAAGTGGTAAAGAGAACAAGCTTCTATAAATCTTGCAAGAAACTGGCCATGGGATGAAAAACCTATTATTTCAATGGTTCCAAGAGGCCAGCAAAATAATCTTCAAAAACATAATTAGTTACCTTCACCCGATGATCGGTAAGAGGATTCTGTTTTAGAGAAATGGGAGCACTCAGTTCATTAATCTTGTCTCAATTGAGGAAACCACCTTATCCACAACAATAATGTGCACATCCATAGGATCTAGGAAAAATTTCTCTTCTTCAACAGACTCTTCATTTTCTGAACTTGGAGGTAGATCTTCACATGCAAGAGGATCTAAAACAACCCCTTCTTTTATGTTGGTCTCCTCTTCTTGATCATTAATTTTCTATTGAATACGTTGATCGGTTTCTTCATCAACCTTTATCTGATTAGTTGCATCTTCAGCTGCAAAGATCATTTCCTGCTGGGAATATTCATGAATAGTTGGGCATAAAAAAATCTTCTTTTTTTGTTCTTGACATTGGGATGAAAATCTACAAAGGGATTTTTTAATTCCATCATCCATACATTCTTGATCCCCATAAATATTTTCTAGATATTAGAAGAAGTTTTCAAAACATGCACAAAATTTTTCAACTGGAGGTAGGGGAGGATAAAATTCCTTAAAATTCTCATAAAGACTGTGTGAAAATATGTAAGAGAACACAAACAGGCAGGTGGAAAACCTTCATACCGAGATCTAGCTTTTTCTTCTAAGGTTTCCATGAACATTTTCATTAAACAATCCTCAGGAAATTTCACCCCAAGCTTATGTACATGCATGTGAAACTTAATTAAATGAATAGAAACATCTTCTCATTTCTTATCTTTGAATACTGGGATATAGGTTGAACAATCAACACGAGGCATATGATTTGAAAAACCAGGAATATGAGATCTATCCATAGGAGCATACCTGAAATTGTTTGTTGCAACTGAACCCATCTTGATTCGTAGATCCTGCTACCAGTGGAGTCTTCAGGTCAGGTTGAAAATTGATTAGAGTCACAAGGTAAATGGTTCAACCTTCATATGTGTCTGGTTATTCTCCACCATCAGCAACCAGATCTAGGTCATCATCATTAACACCTAGGGAAGATGTGACCTTTCGATCCTCAACAACAAAGCCAATATCTTAGCACTTTGTGAATCCCTTTAGGCTGAGGAAAGGGCCACAGAGGTAACCACAAGCCTCTTTGGGCTAGAAACTAGTCCTTTCTAACCATATGGGGCTCCGTCACCAAAATTCCAAAGATAATGGTTATTGAAACTCAATGACTTACAAAGACTAGATCTAGGAATAACATTTATAATTTGATGGAAATTTGTTGGGAAATATGAGGGAAGGACATCAGGGGATGAGATCTGGAATATTGTCAACTCAATACTTTAGTGCATATAAAAACCAAATATAAAGAAAAAGGCATGGTAGGTACATCCTTCAAATTAATAAGACTGTGGTATAGTGGGAAATGCAGAAAAACGGATAATTATACTCGTTCACATGTAATAGAGAACATTAGAATTATGATACCAAATATGAATGAGTATCTAGAACAACAGAGAAGGAAAAGTCATAATGAATTCCATATGAAACAAAAATACACAATTAATCTAGAGCATCCATGATGAATTATAGATAAATTGTTCCAGTACACCTTTAAAAGAACTTAAAGAAAATAATTGAAAAAAAAATAGTTACAAGGGAGAAACAAAAATTTAAAGGAAGGTACCAAAAGAATCCCTGAGAATAACTAGTAGGAACTCTGCACTGAGTAATTTATTCATAAAAGAAAAAGATCACATATAAAATTATGGTTCCTTCAATCGATTGACCAACCAACCTCTTCTTCCTTGTCCCTTATGACTTTAAATACGTTTGCATCATAAAACATCTCATGACTAGTTTCAATGCACCATCTACCCATTGAGAATGGATCGAGTCACCCATAGTTAGTAATTTATTGATTTCCTTATAAAAAAGGATACAAATAAATCCAAAACAACATCCTTTTATATTTAAAGAAAAATCATAAAAACTACTTATATCTATCTTTCTACTTATCTATAAAATGAAATTATCTGATAAGATCATATCCATAATATTTTAAACTCTTGAACTGGTAGTGAAAATAGAAAAAGTAACTTAGATTATGTTGCACAGCAGCTACGCAACAATCCATGTAGACATGCCTTGTCATGAGCTGGATGCTAGCTGGATTGTGACTGAGCGCTGAGTAGACCTGTGAATAAGCAGAAGGCTCTTCCATCCATCCTCTGACAACTGGCAACCCCAAAATTCCCTACCACCTGTGTGTAGAATGTGCACAACAACTGCGCAACGAAATTTCTAAATTGTTTTTGCACATTTCTTCTCACATTATATTAAAAAAAATGATAACAACTACTCCATTAAAAACTTTTTTATGCACCAACAACATTCAACATTAAAAAATGTCCATACATTTGCACATTTTCAAACCGAAATCCAAATTTTTCATCATTCTATCAACAAAAAATGTGAAAATGGGCCTCCATGTGACACATGTAACTCCCCAATGGTAGCACCTACGTAAAATATGAGATATTTTTTGGTATATGATATTTTTTTAAAAACTTCTCTCAATTTCTTCAAATGATACCCCAGTGCCTTAGAAATTGTTTTGCAAAATCATGACTAAAACATGAAAATACACAGTCCGAAAAATATGCCTTAAAGACGCATTTGAAACTCCCGATCTATGACATGTGTGAAGAATCTGGAAGAGGTATTGTGCGTTCGTATATTATTGAGAAAAATATATTTCAGTTTCTTGAAATCCGGCTCCATGTGATCGAAATCAGTGTTTCAAACCGATGACTAAAACAGGGTATTTTGCGCAGTGCTATGGAGGCAGTGGATTAACACAATTAATTTTACCATGAATTATGCTTAAAATAAACAAATAGGATTAGGCATAAAGAATTCCTACCTCTGACTTAGGCGAAGGTCAAAATTTGTGTTCATTTCTTGCATAGTGTTGGAGGATCACTGTGAAACACTGTGCAAAGTGATCTAATTAACATTGTTGTGTAGGAAATTCTCTATAGAGGATGCCGAATTTTTCATCACCAATTGATAGCTAGGATCGATTTGTATTCTCTGGTATCAATGATATGACCAGTGATTAGCACCGCATTAACATAAATGTGCAACTCATGAGATTATGGCGACATCATAATTTGAATTACCCTATCCTTTAGTGCAATGATTCAATATGATTGCTAGAGTGCTCCATTATGATTTGGCATGAGCATAACAGTATGGGGAATGATTAAGGTATAAATGGTATGATGTCTTTTGATATGGGAGTTTTATATATGGGAATGGGGTATTATGCATGAGGGTAATATATGATAGGAGTATGGGAAGTATTAATGTTAATATAGGGGAAGAGTTTAGAATGCAAGAGGGGAATAAAATGAATGTAATATGATGCTAGGTAAATGGTATGGGGGAAAGGTCTAGGATGAAAATTTTATATGAAGGGGGTGGATGAAAGGTGAATGTGAAAATGGACTATAAAAATAGGGAAGAAAAAGTAGATAAGAATAGGGAATAAGATGTAGGATATTGACCATATCCCTTGACCATCAGACCTCTTACTCTAATGGACTCAATTTAGACAAGTCTGATAGACAAATGACTAAAACCCCCTTTGATTTGACTATAAAAAACATGTGCGACCATGACTCCCATAACTTGACACTCTTTCATGCTTTGGTTGAACCCTTTATAACAAGAATTTTACCATATCAGATAGTGACCTTTGAGGCTATGACAATAGAAGTGGTCATAGGCTCAATTGATCAAAAAATGAAAATTAAAGGACATGGAAAATACATGTGACAATGAAAACTAATCAACCTAACACAAGGCAAGGATTATTTAACATGTAAAATCCAATTTATATGAAACTTTTCACATCACTAACTTAGGCCTCCTACATTACTACTTAGTTGTAGGATTTTGGAAAATAGATAAACATATTTTTGTTCACATAATGTAGGCCACAAGTTTCTGAGATTGGTTTCAACATGATATATTGAAAAATATATTTACACTTTTGGGGAAAGACTTTAATGTTTCAGCCAAGAATGTTTCTAAAGAAATTGCTCAATCAGTCTTCAGTCCATATTGCTATCCATTAGAAATAACTTGAGTTAAGGAATCAACTACATCTCCACTTCAAAAGTAGAATTTTAGAACACTAGACAACAACAAAAAGAGTGGCAGGAGAGAAGCAACATTATATTTTCACATTCTATATGGAAGAATAAAGAACCTCAATTATGTGATTATTGAGATTTATACTAGGTATAATCAATGGAGGATAGGAAGTCCACATCAGGAAAAAATTTCAACAAACGCATTGAAGCAATTACATGGACCAAAAGGAAGCAAGATGATGCTTCCCTTTGTTCAGTTGTGAAATGAGCATGTAGTTTGGATTAGACGAATGATTTTACAATATGATAAATAGGAGTATTTGAAGCTAGCAAAAAAATTGAACTTCCACAAGCATTCCAACAAGTTTACTTTCACTATCACTTCATTTGAGAGCTTCTAAAAATGGAACAGTTGAGTTACAAACATTCTCGCCAAATATTTAGGTCTAGAAAAAATTATAAAAGTCAAGGAAAAATTTAATGTATTTTCTAAATTGACCATTAAATTGTTGAGATTTTGTGTATTTGGGGTAGCATCAGTTGTGCTCTAGGTCCCAAATTTTGAGGAAGGACTAGAATTCACCTGATCTACAAGACCGGGAAATGGATTTAAGAAATTTAATCTAGTTTAGGAGATATTAAATTAATTAATTATTTTAATGTATTTCCTAAGTTAAAACTTAGGAAAATAAATAATTAAAGTGAATTTAATTAAACATGTGACGAAATTGTCTTAAGTCACACAGATCAAACTTTCTTTTAATCTTAGCCATTGATTAAAGATTCAATCTTATTCATTGGTTTTTCAATGAGAAAAGTATAAAGGAAAGGCTTGGGGTCATTTGTAAGACACACAGAGGCAGAGCACTGAAGCTAAGCTGAGATTCTAGGGCAGGGTTGCAAGGAATTCTCAAAAGTGTTTTAGTTGCAGAGAGGGGAATTTAAACCAAGGGGATGATTTGATCCTGGGGTCTAGAATACACAAGAAGCAGAGAGGAGATCAACAAAGACAGTAGCAACAACAACAAACGACAGCAACAACAACGACAGACGACAGCAGCAATAGCAGCAGACGGTAGCAGTAGCAGCAACAAGGACAACATGATTTTTAGGAAGCCCTTCAGGGGTTACGAAGAGACCCTTAGGGGCAACGTAGTGACTGCGTCACCCAGTCTGGGGTAATGCAGTCCCTTCCAGTGACAGCACTGAGCATTTGGAGGCCTTCAGAGGCTGATGCAGTGACTTTCAGGGGCATATCTGGGGTTTCTAGGCCTAGATCTGGCTAAGTTCTATAAATCTCATTTGAGGGTGTGGATCAATCAGTATTTTTGGTCTTAGATCAACCAGGTGTTGTAGATCTAGATTTTTCTCTATAGGGTTTTTCATATTTGGAACCCAGAGTTCTGTATTCAGAAATATTCTTAATAATAGAGCCCTTCAGCAGCCAGAGACCAGTTTTCCCACATTGGGTTATTTCGGGGATAGTTTGTCCAGAAATAACTGTGTCACTTTGTCTATGTGTGTATGTGCTTATTCTAGATCTGAATTGGTAGAGATCTGTTATGTTTTTTGCTTGGATGTTAACTTGAATTTATTCAGTTGATAACTTGTATAAGTAGGAGAAGCTTACCCAGATTAACAGAAATAATTTATGCATAAGAATTAAGATTCATAAATCTATACATTGTATCGGAGCCAAGTTTATGATCTAGAAGGGTCACTAGCTAAAGAATATAAAGGATATAGCTGCAGAAAGAAATTGGAAAGGCAACAGAAAAGCATATATGAACAGACAGTGCAGTTTTCAGGAGGAGATTCACGCAGAGGGAAGGGTGACGTTATCTAGCGTTGTGTCCTAGCAAGCCCATGCAATTATTGCATAGAGGCAACTCAAAAATAACGTTGGCTGGGTTTGAAGCCAGCCAGTTTGATTCAGATATGAATCTGTCATATCTAAAAAATGTCTGCAGAAAAGTTGCAGAAATTCAGAGGAGCTGGTTGGGTTAAACTTCTGAAGTTTTCATATTTTTAACCTTAGCACAAGTGACAAAGTTTGGGAATAGATCGGCTTCTCAGAGAGTTTCTTGCCAAAGGAAACTTATAGTTTGGTCAGAGGATCAAAGAAGAAGTTGAATCATAGTTGATTTGGTATATTTCCAAGGACGGAAATCAAGTGTCAGAGGGAGCAGAGGGTTCCCAGTTCGAAAAGGACCCTAGATCCAAATCTCTAGCATAGAGAAGAGGAGCTCCGACACATTCTAAGAAGATGGCTCCTCATGGAATGCGTGATTAGGATAGGCTAGAGGGCCTCTCAAATGTTTCGGTATGGAAAGCTAGGATCCTGATAGTCCTTGAGGCATATGGTCTAAGAGACCATGCATAACAGACCCTGGCCACACCAACAAATGTGGATCTCTTATAGAAGAATAGAGAAGCTATTGGGCATGCCAAGTGGCTGATAATGGACAGTATCAAGGACCATATTGTACCACACATAGTTGAGAAGAAGACAACTAATGAGATGTGGATGGCCTTGACTTCCCTATATGAGGGAAAATCAGTCCAAAGAAAGATGTTGTTGGAGGCCCAAATAAGGTCATTCATGATGACCAAGGGAGAAGGCATCGAGCATTTCCTCTTCATATTGCAATCAATCATGTATCAGCTGACTACAATGGGTGAAACCGTAGATTATGCATTGATAGTCAGTACTGCCCTCAATGCAATCACGAATGAGTGGGAAACCTTTGTCCAAAGTATCTTAGGCAGAGTGGACCTCCCAGATTGGGACCGCTTTTGGTCGATCCAGCGGTAAGAAGAACTACGAAGGTTCACCAAGAAGCAGCACAACCCTGCATTGAGCAAGGCGAAGAAGGAAGAGGTGGAAGATGTAGCCTTGACATCAAAGAAGCAGCCAAAGAAGAAGAAGGATCTTTCTAAGATCAAGTGCTTCCAGTGTGGCGAAATGGGACATTTTGCCAGCCATTGTCCAGAAAAGAAGAAGGACAAGGAAGCATCTTCTTCCAAAGCAGCAGTGGCAGATGATGGGTCAGAGATGATATGGCCATGAGCGCTCATGAACCACGGAGGTGGGGTGACATGGACATGGAGAGGAGCTACATGGAAGTAAGGAGGTATCCTTGAGTAGCTCATCTCTTGGATCACAAGCGAGCTACGATAGCCTTAAGATAGTAGCAGGACAAGTGGAGCAGTGGGTTCATAGATCACAGATGAGGCATAAGTAGAGGCAGATATGGAGGTTGGGAGGAGCAGTGCAGAGCATAGAAGCAGTAGCGTAGAAGTAGTAGCGTAGAAGCAGTAGCAGCGCATAGGCTGATGTGACTTCAAGAGCGCAGTGAAAATATGCAGCAGCGCAGAGAGGTTCAGAGGGACAGTGCAGTGCAGTAGCATCGTGATAGATTTCAGCAGAAGGAGTTTATGTGACTTTATTAGTGCAGAGGGATTCTGATTATGCAGGAAGATTTGTAGCTGTGCATCATTCTTTAGATGCCAGCACAGATCTGTAGCCTATGGAGCTTTAGTGATGAGGATACAACCCATCTGACTTGTCTGTCAAATATTGGGAAGGAGATTCAATTGTTTCTCTCAACAACTAAAGTTGCAATGCAACAGATCAGTAGTGGCAGTGCTGTGAGCAGCACTGATGCAGTATATTGAGAGGGAGTTGCAGTACAGTGGTTGCAGTGGTAGTGGCAGAGTCATGGGCAACAGTGAAAAATGGTAGCAATAGTGCAGAGTTGAGTGCCAAGAGGCCAAGATTCAGCAGCACAAAACCAGTGCCCAAAATCATGTAATGCATAAGTGTGATGTATTGCTAGAGCACACCCTTTATGCTAAGAGGGAGTGTTTAGATTTTGTGTATTTTGGGTAGCATCAGTTGTGCTCTAGGTCCCAAATTTTGAGGAAGGACTAGAGTTCATCTGATCTACAAGACCCAGAAATGGATTTGGGAAATTTCATCTAGTTTAGGATATATTAAATTAATTAATTATTTTAATGTATTTCCTAAGTTAAAACTTAGGAAAATAAAATAATTAAAGTGAATTTAATTAAACATGTGATGAAATTGTCTTAAGTCACACAGATCAAGCTTTATTTTAATCTTATCCATTGATTAAAGATTTAATCTTGGTCGTTGACTTTTCAATGAGAAAAGTATAAAGAAAAGTCTTGGGGTCATTTGTAAGACACACAGAGGCAGAGCACTGAAACTAAGCTGAGATTCTAGGGTGGGGTTATTAAGAATTCTAAGAAATGTTTCAGTTGCGGAGAGGGGAATTTAGACCAAGGGGATGATCTGATCCCAGGGCCTAGAATACAAAATAAGTAGAGAAGAGATCAGTAAAGACAGCGTAGAGGAAGGCAACAGCGGCAGCAATAGATGGTAGAAGCAGCAGACGGCAGCAGCAATAGCAGCAACAAGGAAAACATGATTTTCAGGAAGCCCTTCAGGGGTTACGCAGAGACCCTTAGGGGAAGCTTAGTGACTGTGTCACCCAATCTGGGGTAACGCAGTCCCTTCCAATGACAGCGCTGAGCATTTGGAGGCTTTCAGAGGCTGACGTAGTGTCTTTCAGGAGCCGATCTGGGGTTTCTAGGCCTAGATCTAGCTGAGTTCTATAAATCCCATTTGAGGGTGTGGATCAGTCAGTATTTTTGGTCTTAGATCAGCCAGGGGCTATAGATGTAGAGTTTTATCTGTAGGGCTTTCCAGATCTGGAACCGAGAGTTGTGTATTCAGAAATATTCTTAATAATAGAGCCCTCCAGTAGCCAGAGACCGGTTTTCCCACATTGGGTTTTTCCGGGGACAATTTGTCCAAAAATGACTGTGTCGCTTTGTCTATGTGTTCATGTGCTTATTCTAGTTTTGAATTGGTAGAGATCTGTTATGTGTTTTGCTTTGATGTTAACTTTAATTTATTCAGTTGATAACTTGTATAAGTAGGAGAAGCTTAACCGAATTAACAGAAATAATTTCTGCATAAGAATTAAGATTCATAAATCTCTACATAAATGAGGATCTATACTATAGACTAAGGAACATTATTAAAATCACTTTTTATGTTTTGGTTAATTTTCATATTTTGTTAATGAGCCACAGGGTTTATGCACTTATGGGTATGTTCAATTTCATTTTTCTAAATAGTGTTGCTCTCTTCATTTTGTTTCTTTTATTTTTTTGTGTCCATGGTTTTGTTGTGTGATCAATTTTCATAATACCAAGTAAACATATATGTAAAAATTGTTTTCATAAAATATTATTAGTATTGTGTAAGATCCGTTTGTACCAATATGATTTCCAAACTATGAAAATTTTGTGTATTTTCTAATATCTAGTTTCAATTGTTCATATTTCTTTGGGTTCCAAAACAATTAAATATAATTACATACTTATTTTAGTTCTACATCTTAAAATTTTCATGCCAAACCAAAAATATAAACCAATCATTCATATGGCTAGTTAGCTGATGGGTGTAATATGCATTTTGGATCAATTAGTTAAATTACCTACTATATGATGCATTTTAATCCAAACTGCAATTTCATTTTGTATAAATCACCATTTGCCTGAATTTTGAAATAGAAGATAATCAAATTTTAAGGTAAATTCTATCAGGAAATTGTGGCCACTTGAAGTTAGGTTGTGTCACTGAGAAGTAATTACATGTCCAAATATTTTGATTTTTCATCCAATCCACAACGTCCAACTTACAGAATATCTTGTGGATTTGATTAAAGTCTTGCATTGTAATTTTTATCTTGATTAAAGCCTTGTGATGTAAATTATTTACCAACATGGACCAATTGACCTTGAGAAAGCGAAGCCAACCTAACTCAAATTCATTAAAACATGGTTTAGACTTTGAATGTAATATGGATAGTCAGTAATAGGCTCAAAACCACAGAATTATAAATTATGCATACTTATGGAGGTTGTGACATACTCCATATTTACAAGAAGAAAATATCAACAAACAAAATGTGTACCTCGAAGGATTTTTTGGGATTGTCAGGACTTGTGGAAGTATTTATGGTGTCGAAGGTAGCATCCATTGAATAAAGTCTCTAATAATTAACTTCTAAAATATGAGGAAGTATGGTAGGATGCATAAAGTCGCACTTATGGCAACCAAAATCCCTCAATTCCGCCTCATTTAGAATATCACGAAAACTATCATTGTACATAATTTTTCAAAACATGTCTTAGCATAAATTTTTAATAACCAAAGACATCAAATCTCCAAGAACCATAGGCTCTATAATTTTTCATGTCTAATTTTCTCAAGACTTGTACCTTATCTTTGTCTCCAATTGATAACCCTCCAAATTTCAATTGTTTGACATACATCCATCGTGCCTCTCAAATTTTTAACATATATTTTTTTATGTTCGAGGCTCTACAATAGCATGACCATTCCCTTGGGGCTAAGTGAGGTGTGGAGTATTCTCACAATGGCCCTGGCAACCACAATGTTAGCCTTTTGAGCATCTAAACCTTTTATTCGGGTATTTTTCTCCTACTCCTTATTATGATAAACGACCTCCTGAACTCATCAAATGCCAACACCATCCTTGCAGATAGTAACATAATGTAGCACAAAGATTAAATCCTAAACATGAAAGTGTGGATACAGAAAAACAATGGATTTCAAGCCAGAGATATGAGGTGTGCGTACTCCTCTCTATGTGGAAGACTGAATGTGGGTGGAAATGCATTGAAGCTAAAAATGGAATATACCTTGGCATTGTCAATGGACTGGAAATATGATGGTGGCATTTAATATTTGGTTTTGCTACTACTAAAACCCTATTTAGAAACTCTCGGAAATTTTTTTTTGACACTCCCTTTTTGTGAAAGATGAACAAATATGAAGTTCTGGTTAGGAGGGATTTTGTAAAGGAAATTTAAAAATTAAAATTTTCAAAAATGTTAAAATTTTCACAAATTTTTCCAGTGTGAAAACAATAAATTCAATATTTTGTTTTTAGTTAACATCAGATTTGTTGTATTTGAGAAACAAACGACATCTTATATGTTTTTTTATTACGTGTGAAATTTTTTATTTCATATTAGGTAATATTTATAATAATAATAATAATATAATTTTAAGATGATGATTTATATGTAATGATTTTGTTATTAAAGTTTATGGAGGTAGAACCTGAGATGTTTGAAGGAAACAAGTTCTCTTAACTTGATTTTATTGAAAACATTTAGGTGTTCTTGTATGTTAGATGGGTGCAAACAAAATAGAGTATATAGTAGGTGGATTTAATAATTAATAATTAACGTTAATTTCATAAAATTCATATGTCAAATTTGGAAGGAGTAGGGTACATATCCTCTTTTAGGTTAAATATATTCAAATTATTGTGCGAATGGGGTTGTGAGATGGTATGTTTTCATCTTGAGAAAACAGAGTCCTCTCCCAGTCATTCACATAGTTTAGGTTGTCATAAAAAAATTAGGTGCTTTGCCTTGAGATGTGAACATTTCATTTTAACTAGTGTGATAATGTGGTTTCAATGAGGCATTAAAAAATGGAACAAGCAGACACATTTGGGATGCTAGTGTTATGTTCTGCTTGAGGCATGAGTGCATGTCCAAGAAGAATCTAACAAGTATTGAAGAGGTCAGAAATTTAATTTTTTTGGGGGATTTTAATCTCACCTACAGGTCTAGATAAGTAATTTAAGCACCATTAAAAGTTGTGAAGAAAACTTAAGACATTTGACAATTTGTATGAAGGAAACTTAGTAGTGGTACTAAGTGAACATTCCTTGATCAAAATTGACACCCTCTCCTTGGCACTGTTAGGTCCCTATATTACTAGTTCATCCCCTTATTTTTATTAGTGTAGCCCCTTTATTATCATTAGTGTAGCCCCCTTATTGTTATTATTGTATCCCTGCAACCCCAATATTGTTATTATTGTGCCCTTACATTGGTAGTGTTAGGTTGGCTCGGATTACATTGTGGCCCCATGGACTTCTATATATAGAAATGAGGTTTTGTTATTTATATCATCCAAGAATTGTTCATTCATGTAATGTATCGAAGGTTCCCCCCTCGAAGTGGCTTATTTCTAAGGCATTGATATCTATTTTCTTCTATTTTTAGAGCTGGTTTCATAACATTTAGTATCAAAACTTTGGATTCTAGGGTTTCGCTGCTCCAAACAGGTCATCGTGGCTGATTTGCTATAACATTTTTTCTACGAATGTTAAGAAGCTGAAATTTTTAGAGTGCAAATTCGAAATCTTGAGGAATATCTTTGCAAAATTTTAGAGGTTGGTTCACAATATTTTTGGAGATATGATCTGTGGAAGTTAGGGCTTTTTGCAGGCTCCTCAATTTAACCTAAACATGTCATCGCAACATTTTCGCTATAACTTTGTTTCTATGAAGGTTCATAATCTAACAGTTTTAAAGCGCGAAGCTGAAATCCTGAGGAACATTGTCGCAAAAATTCAGATCTTGGTTCACAATAGTTTTCGGGATATGGCTTGTGGAAGTTAGGAATTTTTTAGGCTCCCGAATTTCATCTCAAAGAGGTGATCGTGGGAAAATATTCATAACTCTCTATATGAGCATCGGATTGGAATTCTGTAAAAAGTGGGTGGAAGAAGAAAAAATTTAGTTTCTTTTCTATCAATTTTAGGGCCTAAGGAGGAAGAAGTGACATGTGGAAAGTCGTACAATTTAGCTCTATTGAACCAGTCCATAATTATGGCATCGTAGGAGATTGGGCACAACTTTGTCTTAAAGAATCCAAATCAGGTCAGACCTATGGCATTCGAAAGAGGATTCATAGGGCTGTCTCAGTGAAAATTTTTAGATATTGAAGATCCAAAATCACAAATATAATTTAGTTTCAATATCGCGCTCCTCAACAGCAAGAAAAATATGTGTATTTTTTTTTAATTACATAAGTCTCGTTTGAAAAAAATTAGTTTGAATTTATTCCAAAGGCATATTGAAGAATAGATATTAGTATTGAGTTCTAAAATGGCCCCTAAAAATAATTCAACGCCCATTAAGCATTCAGAAGGGTCTGCTATGACTCATGAAGATGAAGAAACACAACATGAGATATCAAAATTACAAGAGCAAGCGCACCAAATTTGCTATCGCAAAGAGCAACAAAAAACGAAATGGAAGTTTTGTAGAATGGCATGGAAAATAAGATGGATGGTTTGAAGAAAGGCACGGAAGCTAAGATGAATGGTTTGGAAGCTATGATGGAAGGCATAGAAGTGGGAATGGAAGCTAAGATGGATGGCATGCAAGCTAAGATGGATGACATGGAAGCTAAGATCGAGGAAAAAATGGAAAACATGAAGAATGATATAAAATTAGACATCGAAGGTTTGGCAAAGTAGATACAATAAATGTTTCCTAATGGCGAAAATATAGTAGAGGAAACTCATGATGAGAACAAAATAAATAAAACACCAGATCTTATATAAATTCTAATGTTGGATCTAAGAACCACCATATTCCAAAGATGGATATGAGTGGTTTGGATGGCAAGGATCCCGTAATATGGATACTACAGATGGAGCAATATTTTGATCTCAATAATGTGCAAAACACACAAAAGGTACGCATTGCAACTTTACATTTGGAACAAAATACATTTGTATGGTATCGATGGCTTTGCTCCCGTAAAAAAATTGTCACTTGGTCAATTTTTACAGAGGAAATGATAGCACATTATGAAGATACAAAAAGCAACACCTTCTTTAGCCAATTGATAAATCTCAAACAAAATGGTTTAGTGGTGGAGCATATTGAGGACTTCCAAAAATTGAATATAAGGGTAATTGATATTCCAGAGGAACGCAGGATTGGTGTCTTTATAGGAACTTTAAACGATAAAATTCAACATGAGGTTTTCCTTTGGGAACCTGATTCATTAGAGAAGGCATTCAAGTTGGCAAGAAAAATTGAAAGTAAAATTATGGTGATAAGGAAGCCTACCAATCAAATCTATAAATATGGAAGTGTTGCCACTCCTAGACTTCCACAACCTAAAAGTTGATACCACAAAAATTGGAAGAAAAAAGAGAAAACGGGCTTTGCTACAATTGTGATAGAAAATGCACTAAAGGTCATAAGTGTGTTGAGAAGAAATTATTTTACATAGATTGTGAAGAGGAAGAAGAAAATAAACAAGAATCTCCAAAAGAAGAGGATATACACTAGAAACCGATCCTAGAAGAGGAAGAAATGAGTTTGACCATATCGTGTAATGCATTAGAAGGAATTACCACTCCTCAAACACTCAAGATAGAAGGACATATCAAGAAGAAAAAGGTAATAGTGTTGATTGATTCGGGTAGTACCCATAATTTTATTCATTGTAAGGTAGCCAAGGAATTGAATTATTTCCTATACCTAGCACGAGAATTTCAAGTGATGGTTGCAAATGGAGGAGCTATAAATTTCTCTGGAAAATGCCATAATATCAAGCTAACCATGGGGGAATATGTATTGAATAGTCCAATTCTTTCCATTCCTATGGGAGGTGCTGATGTTGTACTAGGAGTATAATGGTTACAATCTCTCGGGGATAGCTTTAGCTCAAGAATCGCTTGAATTTTTCTGCATATATGAGGTCGAATTACTCGGTATCGCAGTAGCTAGGAGATAATAAGTTCTGAATAACATGACAAAGATTTTGAAGAAAGAACAACGATGCGTAATTGCACAATAATGCTCACTAGAAGTTCCAACATCAAAATCATCTATTTCTGCAGATCTCCAAAAAGTCTTGGACAATCATTCCAAGGTGTTTGAAACTCCCAAAGGACTCACACCTATTCATGATCATGATCATACTATTCATTTGATTCCAGGAAGTGTTCCTCCAAACATCAGCCTTATAGGATATTCTTATGTCCAAAAGAGTGAAATCGACGTATGATTGCATAAATGTTAGAGGCTGGAATAATTCAACCTAGTCAAAGTTATTTCTTTGCTCCAGTAGTATTAGTGCAAAAGAAGGATGGATCATGGTGCATGTATCCGAATTATAGGGAGCTCAGTAAGCTCACTATTAAAGATAAATTTCCCATTACTGTGATTGAAGAATTATTGGATGAATTACATGGTGAGATTTATTTTACCAAGATGGATCTTCATTCAGGATATCATCAAATTAGAATGAAGACTCAAGATATTCTGAAAACAGCGTTTTGAACTCATGAGGGTCATTATGAATTTTTGGTCATGCCTTTGGGCCTTACCAATGCACCTTCTACATTTCAAGGGTTGATGAATTCCATTTTCAAACCCTTCCTTATAAAATTTGTGCTATTATTTTTTGATGATATACTAATCTACAACAGGTCTTGGAAAGATCATGTTCAACATGTTGACGGGGTGCTCAAACTATAGCAGGAGAAACAATTATATGCAAAAACATCCAAATGCTTCTTTGGAGTACAAGAGGTGAAATATCTGGGTCATATTGTATCTCACGAGGGTGTTAAGGTATACCCTAAAAAAATGAAAGCAATATGAATGTAAGTTCCCACAAATATAAAGTAGTCAGAGGATTTCTGAGTTAACAGTGGCATTATCGCAAGTTTGTTAAGAATTATGGGAGAATAGTAGCACCTCTAACAACCTTATTGAATAAATATGCATTTTCATGGACTCCTTAAGAAACTAAGGCCTTTGAACATCTTAAAGAGGAAATGTACCTAGCACTGGTCTTAGCTACGCTGGACTTCACAAAAACCTTTATTGTGGAATGTGATGCCTCAGGAAATGGAATTGGTGATGTTTTAATGCAAGAAGGAAGACACATTTCTTTTGAAAATCGTCCAACCAAAGGAAACTAATTACATAAAGCTATTTATGAGAACGAAATTTTAGCAATACTACATGCACTAAAATAAATGGCGAATTCTGCCTAATGGGAAGACACTAAGGTAAAAATTGATCATGATAGTATTAAACACTTTTGAACAAAGATCATCTTTCGTAAGAGCAGCAAAAATGGGTCACAAAGATGTTGGGTTATGATTTTGAAATAATCTACAAAAAAGGGAAGCTAAATGTTGTTGCAGATGCACTCTCAAGAAAAAATGAAGAGGTGGAAGCATTTCTTTGTGTCATTTCTATTATCCAACCAGATTGGATAACCAAAGCAAGGGATGAATGGAAGAGGGACAAAGAAGTGTGGACACTCATTCAAAAGTTGTAGCAAGATCCTAGTACATCTAATACATTTATTTGGAAAAATGATTCCTTATGGTACAAAGACCGCTTATATCCTTTTAATAATTCCCAACTAAAACAAAAGATTATTTTGGAATTGCACACTTCTCCTTTAGGAGGACACTCAGGATTTTTAAAAACTTACCACAGGGTGAAGAAAGATTTTCTTGGGATGGCCTTAAATCTGATATTCAAAAGTTTGTGGTGGAATGTTTGGTTTGCTAGAAAAATAAAGTTGAGATAATTAAGATCCCGGGTCTTCTACAACCTTTATCCATTCCAAGTCAGCATTGGGAGGAGATTTCAATGGATTTTATCATAGGTTTACCTAAGTTTGAAGGAAAGAGTGTCATCATGGTGATAGTTGATAGAACTACCAAGTATGCACACTTTTGTGCATTATCTCATCCATTTAAAGCAAGTACAGTTGCTACTATATTTATGGAAAAAATTCAAAACTACATGGAAACCCAAAGGTTATTGTGAGCGTTAGAGATCCCATTTTTATTGGAAATTTTTCGACGGGGTTATTTTCTTGTTTGGGTACTCAATTAGCTCATAGCTCATCTTATCATCCTCAATCCAATGGTCAAACTGAGATAGTGAATAAATGTTTGGAAGGATATCTTCGTTGTTTTGTATCTGATAAACAAACACAATGGGTCAAGTGGTTACCTCTCGCTGAATGTCGGTATAACACTTCTTTCCATAATACAGCAAAAATGACCCCATTTGTGGCACTTTATGGATATCATCCACCGTCCATCACATCATCTTTAAGAGAAAATTATAAGGTTCAATTAGTGGAAGATCACATCAGGCATCAACAAGAAGTTCTCCAACTCTTAAAGGATAACCTAAATTTGGCACAAAATCGAATGAAACAACAGGCAGATCAACATAGCAGTGAGAGAAGTTTTGATGTAGGAGACTAGTTAGTTTTACGGCTACAACCATACAAACAAATGTCCCTCAAGCAACCTAAGAAGGATAATAAATTATCGCCAAAGTATGATGGTCCTTACAAGGTGTTGCAAAATATTGGTACTATGGCATACAAATTGGAGCTTCCTGCTTCTTCAAGAGTGCATCTAGTTTTCCATGTTTCATGCTTAAAGAAGGTTATAGGTGAAAATCTTCCAGTTCAAACAATATTGCCAGAACTTTATGAGGAAGGAAAAATCATATTGGAACCTGAAGCGCTCACAGAAACAAGAACTCAACAGCTATGAAATCGATCAATTTCAGAGTATCTCATCAAGTGGAAGAACTTACCCACTGAAGATTCTACATGGGAGGATGAGAATTTTAGACAGAATCACCTAGAGCTACTCAAGCATTGAGGAAAACACTTTTTTGAAGGAGAGGGGCATGTTAGGTCCCTATATTACTAGTTTAGCCCCTTATTGTTATTAGTCTAGCTTTCTTATTGTTATTATTGTACCCCTGTAGCCCAATATTGTTATTATTGTGCCCTTACATTGTTATTGTTAGGTCAACTAGGATTACATTGTGGCCCCACTAGGATTACATTGTGGCCCCACTAGGATTACATTGTGGCCCCATGGACTCCTATATATAGAAAGGAGGTTTTTTCATTTATATCATCCAAGAATTGTTCATTCATGTAATGTATTGGAGGTTTCCCCCTCGAAGTGTCTTATTTCTAAGGCATTGATATCACTTTTCTTCTATTTTTGGAGCTGGTTTCATAACAGACACTAACACTTTTCAAGACGAAGAAGACATTTGAAATAAATATGAAACCCACCAAAGAATTTGGAATGGTTGTTGCAACATATATAGGTGGTTATGTCATGTTGCGAAATGAGGTGTTGGCCCACTCCCATTTCGGATCATTTGTCAGCATCTAAATTTAATTCTTGAATGTGATCAAAGGATGTAACCCTAAAGATTCTAATTAGCTCCATAACTCTAATCTTCCACTGATCCAATAAAGAAGTGTTTAATGAAGTATAACATTTCTATCAATCTATAACAACCATTCAATCCCCTTTCACTTGTAAGTTTAGATTATTGAAGTGGCACAATTAAAATGACTAACATAAAAGACTGATTCATATTATTGTACCACTTGTTAGGTAGTCATATTTGTGTTCCTAGACTAAATTAATCATTTATGTTTAGCCATTTTAGTTAGGTCACTTAAGATTGCTCATTTTCTGTAATATTTCACTTTAAAAAGTTATGGTGACTAAACTTTTTAGTCACCTAATAATTAATTTCCCATTTTCTACTAGTCTATTATACTATTTTATAGGATCTATATTTATTGCAATATTCCATAATTTATGGTAGATTTTAAAGACACGCACATTGCTTTTGCATGCATACTTGACATGCTTAATTAAAAGCAACTATGTTTCTTTAAAGAAAATATAATTAAATCACATTTACATATGATTTTATAGTATTTAATATCACGTATCTCATGGAGACAATCCACGTGCTCTTACACTTTTGTGAGTGTGAAAGAGTTTCGAGAGAAGTTAGGTTCTCTTATGTTATTTTTATAGTTGCCAAAGGTGATGTATGAGAAATTGATGTTGTGTTATCTAGCTATTCGTTTCCCTTCAAATGTATTTTTTTTTTTTTTGGTGTTTGATTAGGAAGGGAAATCAATTTATTATTGCAAAATCGTGTTGGAATTGGAAGTTAATGTAGACTCCCATTTATTAACATTTAATTTTAATTGTATTTGGCAATATCACAAACATTAATTTAAGATGGCGATGTAATCCTCTACAATACCTTTGGTAAGATCAATATTCTAACACTGACATGCATCTTCGTTTCCACTTTGTGTGGCAAAGTGGAGTAGAGCACATCTTGTTTCTAGCCGTGGAGATACTTGTTCTTCAATCTTTAGATAATGAGTAGATATTCAATGCATTTACACACATAAATGAATACCAACTACAATATGAATAGGATGATTAGAGGAAAAATCACCTCTAAGAATTTGTGTTCTCCTGTAATCATGGATAGTTATACAACTTCATTCAAGCTTAGGTTTAGCACCACAGTCTCCAATTGGGGTTCACTTTTATTTATTCTAGGAGAGGATATCATTATCTAACTCAATGAATCCTTGCATTTGTGGAGTGAGAATAACATTAAAAAAAAAGGGCAAAAGCACCACCCATTGAATAAGTGAGCTTACAATAGTAGAGTAATATATTATTCTAGTGGAGCTACTTCTCCCTACAATGGCATTTATGGTGGAATTGTCCTTCAATGCAATATTGGATCCAAGAAGAAAAAAATAGAGACGCAAGCTATAAAACATTGACTTGTGAGTGTCCTATGGAAACATAACATTCAGGGCGATCATGGTAAAAATATAGAGACAAATCTACAAAACATTAGATTGAGAGCTTCTTATGGAAAAACATCATGGGGATCTATCATGGCACCACTATGTTTATATGTTAATAGCTATTTTTTTTAGAATAACGAAAATGGTGCTTGGACATGGAATAGAATAATAAATTCTAGGGAGAAATGACTTACCTGTGATGTAGATGAAGAGTGCTTCAAAGACATAAAACTTAATTAGTGCAAGTATGAATGATACATCATCTCACATGTAGGTCTTCTTTACCAATGTTCCCATATTCACTATGCTCCCTCCTCCATTTCTCTATGCCAACTTTTGAAGGGCCTATTCATTCCTACACATTATATACACAATTTTTTGGGAGGGCGTCTACCTCCTCATCACATACGATATCAGAATAAGGTTATCTATATGCATTAAGAGGATTCACATCGATATTTTCTCCTCATAATGAGGTAGGTCATCGTGTAGAGCATAAACACAAAATGATACATCTCAATGGTCATCTCTCAAAATGTATTTGGATATGTCTGAATGTTTCTATGGAATTGTTGAGGAAATACATCCTAGTCATCCCCAAGAAAATTCTAGTGATAAATTAAGCTCCCATTAACCCAAAAAAATATAATATTTTAGTTGCTTTCCATTAAATCTAACCCATCACTAGAATTTTCATACTAATAACCCCCATTAGGTTGCAATACATTATAGCCACACTTGTAAATTTTGTAACAACCATGCTTGATATTGTGATATGGTAGCAACCCTTCTAGGAGAGGATGAGATTAAGACAACTACATTTTTTAAGAAATTTGGTTTGGATAAATTTTTCCTCCTTCTAACAAGGGGAGCTACAACCTATCTTTTTTCTAAATCCTTTTGGACTTTTGGGAATTGCCTCAAGTCCTTCCCCCAAAAAGTCGCATCATTGACTACACAACAATGGAGGTAGTGAACACTTTTCTACATCTCACAACTTTGTGGCATCACCACCATTTTTTTTGGTTTTCACTTCTTGATATGAATCAGAGCTAGATTTTGTGCTTCCTCTATCTCTACATTTCCTCCTTGGATACACACTCTACCTACTACTTTTGAAGGATGTAGCTATGCATCATTAGAATTGGGAAGGGAGATTGAGAATTTTCATTGTAGGTGGTCTTGGGATTTGAAGCCAACTTTGATTAGGAAGCACAGTGGGTCAATTGCATGTATTTACCCTACAAATGGAAAATGGAAAATAATGGGAAAACACAATATCTAAACCCCCTCATGGCCATTTATATGTACTTTACCTGCAAACTCCCTAATTATGATTTCAATATTGATTAACATTTTCAACAATATCAATTACTAATTTAATGGGAATTTTGAATTGCATATTATTATTTATACATACTCTACATGAAAAATGCGTAATTACCATTTCAATATTAATTCACATTTTTGACAATATCATTTGTTAATATAATGGAAATTTGTGCATTGCATACTATTATTTTTGAGAGGTTTAGTTATAATAATTATAATTTTATATTCTCAAATATTTATGTCTTATGGAGAATTTCATATGCCAACATAGTGGCATTTATGTATTATATTTATTCCAAATGTATATCAGACACATATATATCAATTATAGCTTCTAAAGGGAGATTTGATAGTAAAATTACAAGTACCTATGTCTCTTCTTTTCCTCCTATCATTGAGCAATCAATCCTTCTTGAATCGAGAAACAACTATGGAACACAGTGACGTCATTATTTTAGTTAGTTAATTTGATTTATAGCTCACCTTCTCAAGCTTCTCTAAGAGAATCTTGATCTTTGTATCATGTTTTTGTTGTCATGTTCCTAAATGAACATTGATAACTTTATTTGGGTATTGGTGATAGCCAAAAAAAAAAAATTGAGCTTGATAGTGAAGGAGCATGTTTATTATGTTTACATAGAAGATTACATATTAAACATTTTCCTTACCTGTTTTAGAAAAATTCTAGCATCCTTTCATTAATTAATTTTTTTTTTATATGATTTTATAGTTTAAACTAAAAATGTATATTTTATAAGTAAAATTATACTTAATTCCCTATACAAAAACTACCTTACCTAATAATTATGATTTCAAAACCTTATTACAAAAACGTAATTATGGTTAGAACCATTAAACTTCCTACGAAAAGCCTACCTTATCTAATAGTTGTGATCTCCGAACCTTATTGCAAAAACGTAATTATGGTTAGAAAAATGAGAAATTTGTTTTCTTTACTCGTGTGAATTTTGCATTTTTGAATAAGTACCCAATGTTTTAACATTGACATTGTTACACAATCAAACATGATGTGTTTGTGAATCGTCAATAAACATATGCTTTGGCATACCAACTTTCAAGGATACCAACTTTGCACTCTTCCTCCCAAAATATATCTTTCAAAATGTACTTCATTATTACTTCAACTTTGAATCTCGTCCACACATAAATTAAGAAATTAGGTAGAAACTACTTAAGAAATTAGTTAAATTGATTGTAATTGATGATATTTGTAAATACTTAATTATTTATAAATTGACTTAAAATACTACTTATAAATATATCAAAGCATTATTTATATATATTTTTGTTAACACCATTTAATAATGTCACTCTTAATGCTTCTTAACACACCATTAATAAAATGTATTTAATATTGCTTGACCTTCCATTTTTTTCAATTTAAAATTTCGATATGATGTGGTGTCTTCCATTTGTACTTTGTTGAGTTATTTTATTTGCATAACTCTATGGTTGTTCAATAATAATATGCACGCATTTTATCTTACAATAACAATGATCCATTTCCATCTCATAATATAAAATTGAATTCCCATCCAATGGATTGAATTAATTACTTGAAAATATAAATTGCATGTATAGTTGGATTTTACTCATCCATTCATAGAAGCACTTTCTCTAACTCCATTTCCAGTATTTTAACACAAGAAATCTATTAGGACAATACTTTGCGTTTGTAATCAATTATATATTGTCTTTAATCTTTACTTGCTATTTTCCTCTTTTGAAACACATGTTAATGAAATGTTTGAATTTGTTTGGTATAAAGACTAGGCGGTAAATGTAGTCTCAATTAACTATTGTGTTGAGTATTTGTTGTCGTTGTGACAATGACTCTCTATCGTATTCAATTTTGGAGCCTACATGAATTGTTTTTTCAAGTTATCTTGTGTCGTCTTGTTAATTGTTCATGTTTTTCTAAGTGTTGACTATCCTTGCAACATTCTTAAGTGTCACTTTTCTTTTTAGGTCAAAGTTTTTAAGTGTCGCCTTCTTATCCTTGGAAGTGATTATATAGTCTTTCTAAATATAGGAAAAGCACTAGCTTTCTTTGTCTTAGTAATTAGCTTTCTCCATTTGACATGCATACCACACAAAATAAAGAAAGCATAATATTTTCTCCTAGAGAAAGCGTACATTCTAAAGTTAGCTTTCACACCAGCACTGATGGAGGAAACTATGTCGTCTTAAGAAAGATTGCACCTCAAAATCTTAGTGGAGCACACTTCCTTCTCCTAGTCAAGTGCACTTCAGTCCCACAAGGATACCACACTCCTTGTTAACAGTGATTGTGCCCTCTTTGTCTTCAACTCTAGCACACTTCTCGTCAACAGAAGGTGAGCCCTCTTATTTCTCATGCATGCACCCTTCCTTCTTTTCATGCTAGGCACACTCCTGGAAAATAAGGGCCATCTCCACTTAATGTAACTAACTCACTCATCAATCGACATGTGGAGAGCATGCATTAACTTGATTTGCATGTGAATTCTTTTATGAGTTTTCCAACTCATTATTCATTCTTCTCATCATTATTCACTCCAGGATGCATGCATTTTCTCACCACAAGGATATTTTCTTCAATATTAGTCTCAACTACGTGGATTCTCAATAAGTTTTGTAACATGTAGCTTTTGTTTTCCTTGGTAGTGTTTCGATTTTTTTTTGCACATACAAATTGCCATTTTCATCCATACTTTCTCCTCTAAGTGTCTTCTTATTGTCGCAAGTGGAATTTATAGTAACTCTTCGCATTCCATGACCTTTCACCTTTCGGTCATGATTGCAAAATAACCTATAAACCTTTTCATCCCTTCTCTTTCATTGTTAATGTGTTCTTGACTTGATGTTGACATACACTTAAAAAAATTTAGCTTGATTTTTTATCTTTCTTATGCTCAACAGGAAGGCTCTCTTCCAAAAGTGCACATCACACTTTTAAGCAACAATTGGGCATCCTTGTCCACTGTCAATATGCCCTGCACTTTCACTGACCATCCTTGGTGCATTGTGCACTCTCAAGCATCAGTGTGCCCCTCCTTGTTCACTGTCACTGCACCCTGCACCCAAGAAACCTCCTTCTCTCCCTTCGAGGGTACATAATGCAATATTAAGCCTCAGTTATGCATTGTATACTCACTACTTTCATGACACGCACCCTATCTCTTTTATTTGGCATAGTGCGCACCCCTAGTGGCTAGTAAAGCCACCCTGTCTTACTTTGATATGTGTGTGCTTCTAGCTTACTCCAGTTTTGTCCTTAATCATTATCCTTTGAATACTTTTCATGTGATAGTTAGGGGATTTATTGAAAATAATTGTTTTTCGCCATGTGTGAATTTCCAATTTCAGATGCTATAGATACAAAATACATCACTCTCTCATCATTTTCCGAGACAATGCCTCCTAACACCCTTCAAACTACTACAAAAGAAATTTCATAAGATAGTACTCAAGAGCCAATGGAAATTACTAAGCCAATTGTCCATATTCTTTCATACACATAGTGATTCATTGATATAATATTTGAAGGTATCATTGAATGACATTAAAGATTCTTTCATGCAAAATCAATTCCCAGAAGACTTGGAAGATAGGGAATTTCACATAAATATCAAGAGGTTTAGGATACATAGAGTTGCATCTATATTCCCAGTGATTCCTTGTGAAAAATCTATTGAATGGATCCTGTTACACATGGATTGCAAGAATTTAGTCCTTAACAGTGAAATCGGGAGTGCAATTGCTACTTACCATATGCATGATATTCATTATTATTACAAGATGTTAATACGAAGGGAGTATGCGAACACATAGTTTTATACAACTTTGGAAAATATCAATACCATGGAAGTTATCAATTCCTCGTGCCAATATCCCACAAAATTCCGCTAGAGACCAGGTGAAGTTTACCAAAACAAATCTTTGAGAAAGGTTTACTAGTATCTCACAACGATCTGTGCAGAATACATGGACGGAAGAATGCAAAATACTTTGAGGAGTATTGGATTTAATTTCTCATATGGTTGTCTCAAGAGGTAAATTTTTCAAATGGGTTGATATCCTCTCCCATGAACTGCATCTTCACATACAACGGGCCAAGACAACATTACAATCCAAACAAGAACCGATGTTTTACATGTATGCTTATCTGTTGGATGGTATTTGTGCTTGTTATGAGTTCATCGAGATGAAATGGAATTGGACCCCTCAGGAGAAGTTGCTTGTTTACTTTCACTACAGATTGTTATCAAAAGTTAGTTTTTGAGGAGTATATAAGTAGCTGGCTGAGAGTTTCTTTATAGTTGTCTACAATATAATCTTTGAAAAAAAACCTACTTGCATGACAGATCAGGTGCAGGAATCACTTTATGAGATCGCAGATTGGTTTGTTGTGTCACAGGGCACATAGATCAGATGTTTTAGGTGTCAGACAACTGCTCACCTTATACCTAGATATGTGATCATTCAGGTGGTCTTGTAGGAGGTATCCTATCAATTGAAAAATGGATTTTATGAACAACTCTAGAGGAGGAAGAAGGCTCCTTGGTCCTCTTTTCCTTTATGGATTGGAATTTATGAGCTTAGGAGCCTTAAGGCGGTCGATGCTAAAATTGAAGAACTCAGCCATCTTCACTTTGGAATGGTAAGTTTTCATAAATATGATCCTAGAAAAAATTTCAGACAACATTGTGACAAGATACAATACAATGTCCTCTCCCTCTTCGACGTGCCCTGATGGCATATTTATCCCTACTCCTTCTCTTGGAGCGCCTCACTACAATCATCATCCTCGAGATAAGAAGGATTTTTCGTTAGATACATTAGGAGGGTTGGGGGATCTGCAGGAGCCTGTGATGCCTTATAAGACGCAGGGAAAGAACACTAATATTTATAAGACTCAGCTTAAAGCTAAGATGGAAGTTGTTGATGGGAAAAAAATATCTCTGAAAGGGGCACTCAGAGAAATGCATACGTCTATGAAGGTTACCAAATGATTGTTTTGTCTTTCAATTATAGAGGGCTTACGAGCACCCGTAAGAAGCTAGATTTAAAAGATATTTTTTAAATTTAGAGAATATGTGAATTCATCTCTCTGTAATTTGTTGTCGGGCTGGTCCTTTGTGAAAGCTAATGCTAAGGGTAGATCTGAGGGACTTTCTATGTGGTTTAAAGAAAACAACATCAAACTGATAAACTCTTGGGTTCGAAGTTAGTTTTGGGGGTGAAGGTTTACTCTTCTGAGTTATGTATGGAGATTTATTTTATAAATATCTATGGGTTGTGTCAAGATAGGGTATCATTATGGAATACCCTATTCTCCAAATATTTTACGAACCTCTCCAATCTGGTGGTAGGAGGGTATTTTAACTTTTCCTTGGGCATGTTTGAATCTTTGGGGCCTCTGGCACATGCCGATCCTCTATTTTAATAATTCATTAAAAAAATCATGATGGAAAATCTATTAGATGTGAATCTGATCAAAACTACCCCTACATAGAGAAATAGGTGGTTGGGAGAAGCAAGGGTGGCAAAGAGATTGGATAGGTTCTTGATGAAGGAGGATTGTGTCAATCCGTTTCCCTTTTTCATGAAATGGGTTGGATTAGGAGGAGATTTAGATCACTTCCCCATCATTCTGGAGCTAAAAGGAACCAGTAGGGATTCTGTCTCACCTTTTAAATTCAATCCCACTTGGCTTAAAGACCTAAATTTCAACAACCTTGGAAAAGCCACTTGGAGGCACCAGGCCCTAGAACAGGGTTGCTCTATTTCTCAGAGATTTATGGGTAACCTTGAAATTATGAAACAAGCTACAATTAATTGAGTAAAAGAAATTATGATAAGGGAAGAAGTTGAGCTCAAAATCATTGAAGAAGCTTTTTAAAAATTGGAAAGCACAAAGGAGGATGGATATGAGACAGAGGAGAAAAAAAAGAGAATAAAGAAGTTGGAATCCTCTAAAAGAAAGATACTTTTTGACATTGAAGAGTAATGGATACTTAAAAGCATGTCCATTTGGCTAGCAGCAGGGGACAAAAATTCTGAGTTCTTCCAAAATTATTCAAAGGGAAGGAAAAATGTTATTTCAATCTGGGAAATGAAACAGGCAGATGGAGGTTCAACAAAATATTTTGATGAGTTGGCATCTATGTGAAGAGATCATTTCAAAGGTGTTTTTAGAGCCCTAGAGGAAGCAACAATAGATGAATTCATCCACGTCACACAACTTTTCCTAAGATATGTGGATGAGGAAGAGAACGATATGATCATGGCTCCTGTCACAAAACGTGGAATTGAAGGAGTCATCAAATCAATGCAGAAAGATAAGAGCCCTGGTCTAGATGCATGGATAGTAGAATTTTATCAGCATTTTTTCGAGATTATAGGGGATGAGCTCATGGGGGTGGTGGAAGAATCAAGGACTAGGGGGTTTGTATATGAGCCTTTCAACGCTACTTCTCTCTCTTTAATTCCTAAATCATACGATCCCTCAAATTTTGAGGATTTCAGGCCCATATCCCTTTGCAACTGCCTATATAAAATCATCACAAAGATCATAACCTCCCATGTGAAACCAATACTCTCAAGGAATATATCAAAGGAAAAAATTGGATTCCTAGATGGTAGGCAGATTCATGAAACAATAGGTGTGGCTCAGGAAACTATGCATAACATCAAGAGGAGAAAAAGGAAAGGCCTAATAGTTAAAATTGATCTCTTAAATGTCTATGATAGAATAAGTTTCCTATATCTTCGGCCCCTTCTCACTCGCTTGGGGTTCGAAATTGGTTTCATCAACTGGATTATGACTTGTATATCAAATGTATCTTTCGTTGTTCTTATAAATGGTGTAGCCACCGTTTTTTTCATAGTCACAGGGGACTCAGACAAGGGTGTCCTTTTTCCCTGCTCCTTTTCTTACTTGGGTCTGAAGGTATAAGTCAGTTGATTTTAGCTACTAAGAGTATGGGAGAGGTTAAATATCTTAAAATAGTTGTTAATATGTTTATCCCTCATTTATTGTTTGTAGAAGACATTATCTTATTCATTGATGGGTCTCGAGGTGATATTCACCAGCTAAAACTCTCTCTGGATTTATTTCTCAAAGCTACAGGGATGTGTATCAATTTTCATAAATCCATAATAACACATGAGGGGTTTACAATGGAAAAATTAAACCATGTGCTTGTTTTCTTTCCTTTTGTAGATAAACCTATGATGGATAATTTCAAATATCTAGGGTTCCATATCAAACCTGATAGGTATAGAAAAATTGATTGGAAATGTTTGTTGACCAAAGTGGAAAAACAATTCAATCACTCGAGTTTCATGTGGTTTTCGATGGATGGAAAATTGGTTTTAATCAAATCAGTTATAACTGCTATTCTAGTTTATTGGATATCACTCACATGTGTCCCTAAAGGAATTCTTTCTCAGATCAGAAAGATGTGTGGTCATTTTTTATGGACAGGATCAAAGGAGGATGCAATCCTTCCATGGATAGCCTGGGATAAGATTGCTCTCCCTAAGGCATGGGGAGGGTGGGGTATCAAGAACATCCCATTTTTTCATCTTCCCTTGGAGCGAAATATGGGTGACGCATTTCAACAAAGGAAAATTTATGGACTGCTGTGGTGAATAGGAAATATATTGACTCGGTTCCTTTTGACGATTGGATGAGAAGGTTGGATAAGAAATCTCCAAATGAATTTGTAGTATGGAAGGTAACTATAGAGTCATTTGGAATTATTGAAGAATGACTTGCTTGGCATATAAGGAATGAAGAAAAACTTAGTATTGGAATTGATCCGTGGATGGGATGTGGTGAAGCATATGTCCTTACTAGAGAGCTAGTGGTTTACCTAAATATCCAAGGATGCACCTTTCTGAATCGGATAGAGGGTGATGAATATTCAACACACTGGAATCAAGGATGGAAATCAGTCGAGGATATCCATATGGAGGAGCAATGGGGTGTTGATTGGAATAACTATATCAGAGAATTATAAGGTGCGAATGTGCGGATTAGGGGTTTCCCAAACGTTCTCAGGTAGGTTCGCGTACCAATGGGCCTATACTCCCCAAATTTTGAATACAATTTTCAAATGGATAGGAGAGGACAGGGGGTACAGGCTTGGTGGTGGAAGCCATTGTGGAAATTTAAATCCTGGCAAATACAAGGTTTTTCTTTTGGTGCCTTCTAAAAAACAAGGCACCCACCTGGGACAATCTCTAGAAAAGGAACAAGCATGGTACGAACAGGTTTATACTGTGAAAAAATTCTAAGGAAATAGTTAGCCACCTGTTTCTACATTACCCTTTTATAGTAAAAATTTTGTAGGCTACTCTAATCCTACTGGGGACTAGACAAAGATGGAATGGTTCATACATACTGGAAGCTTGACAAAATTGGTGGAACCTAGCCCGAGATGAACATCATAGAAATATTCCTCCAATTATTGCTTGGGGTATTTGGTTAGCTAGGAACATAGGCATCTTCCAGGGCCTCCCTTCGGTACCTTCATTAATTACAACAAAGTGTGCTATTATTTTTGCATTAATCCTTGAGACCCCTTCTAAACAAAATACTAAAACCATAAGAGAAGAAATCATCAGACCTAACATACCATGGGCTTATTTTGATGGAGCATCTGATGCTAAAAATAGGTGTGGGGTGGGAATGGCTATTCACTTAAATGACCAAAAAATATTAAAAGCTTCAGCGGGCCTTAGATAGGTAACTAAAAATTTTGCAGAACTCCTATTATTGAAATTCTTAATGTGTTGGCTAAGAGAAATGGGGATCCTTACTGTTAAAAATTTTGGTGACTCTTTAAAGGTTGTTAACTGGTTCAATGAAGTGTAGAGATGTCAAAATCACATTTTTATTCCACTCATAAAGATAATTTTACATCTAAAATTCGGTTTTAATTCTTTATTTTTTTGCCACATATATAGGGAGTGTAATGCATCGGCAAACCTCCTTTCTAAGGAGGATCTACAACAGGTTGTGGGCATATGGCGCATAACAAAAGAGGAAGAGGGGAGGATCTGTGTGTTGGATCAACAAACTTACATCATATGATCTCTCTTATTGTGTGAACAGTTATGTATATGTATTTACTTCATCATTATCTGTTGGTTCTTCATTTCAGATATCGACATGTTTTTTGATGTTTTGATCTCAATTGGAAAACTTATCATATGTTTTTTGGGTACTATACACAATGACATAAAAAACTTAGTTATTTTTATTTGGGTCGTTTTCTCCATAATGGGGAGGCTCAACTATTTTTTAAGGTTGTAATCTACTAAACTTATCATGAGTAGAAAATTATGTTTGCTTTTTGTTGATACTCAGTCATCTTAGTGTTTTCTTATTTTTAAGTGGGATCACAGTTTCAAGAATTCTTTCTGCATCTACTACTGTAACTTTTTATTATCTTAATAAAAGGTTATATTTTTTCCCTAGAAAAAAAAAGATACAATAAAACTGGTCGGATGGACCTCTAACTACTACAGAAGATGAAAAAATCAAGAATTGGTTCAATGCCCCGAGAAAGAATCAGCTAGGAGATGAGACAGGGCCCTCCCAAGTTTCACAGGTACCAAATGCACAGATGGAGGATAATGATAGGAAGTCATTGCCCAAGTGGAAATTGCATCACAGAGAAAGATACTAAAACACAATACAATGGTAGAGAGAACTAGAAAGTTAAAAATTCATTTGATGTGCAAAGGTGAAATTGAGGTAGAGAAACACAAGAAACAAAAAGAGGAGGAAAAGATAAGGTTAGAAGTATAAAAGCAGATAGAAGAAGAACACAAGAGAAAGGAGGAGTGCTTAAAAAAATAATAAGAATAAAAGAGGAAGAAAGATCTCTTACATAAACAACAGTATAAAGAATAAGAGGAAAGTAAAAGAATGGAGGAAAATGAAAAACATAAGTGGTTACAAGAAGAATAAATGAGGAACAAACAAGAAGAATAATTTTCATAGATAATGGAGGAAGAATAGATGACCTGTGAAATGGAAGCAAAGTTGGAGGAGGAGGATTCCATTAAACCAATATCAAATGAACCTAACACTCAGTACAGACCTCCACTCATTGGTGGCCATCTCACATTCAGTGAAATGGGAATTGTTCCCCACCCGATGACAGGGTTATGGATGTATCTAGTTTTACCTTCGACCAACTTAAGAAGAGGATTGGAAAATAAAGGTGAAGATAATTTCCAAATGGTCTTGTTCATCCAATCTCCATATCCATAGAGAAGGCGATAACATATAATTCCAGGAGAAATTCCAAGTATTCATGGAAGGGAATGTGGCTTTTTCAATAGCAGCACATGATAATACATAATAATACATAGTATCAAATGAGTGAGAATGCACGATTGAGGAAGGAGCTAGCCACTACAAAACAACAGGTTGATCATATAGCTACGTAGAATAAATGGTGGTCTTCTAATATTATCATCATGATGGAGCTACGATCAACTATAATTAAATAATTAAAGTTGATGGAAGACACCATGAAGCAACTAAAGAATGAGATGATTCTCTTGCATGAGGTGGTGGCACCCCTGGTCCAAATTCAAAAGAAATATGAAGAGATTCTAAAGCTTCTAAATATTACAAGAAGAGTTGTATATTTAATGCAAGATTGGGGCATCAAGTATCCTAATGTTCCTCATAATTTGTTCAATAAACACAAGATAACATATGAGGTGCATAAAGCATAGTTAAGACTTCATACTCAAAATTACACCCACCTTAGTGAGCAAGAGACCAACACCAAACTGCTTCTATTCAATTGCATAGTGGTTTAGAGTCCCTAACACAAAAACATAAACTTCCTTTTGAGGGTTCACTTCGAGAAATAAGAGGCAAGGATATCATCATACAAGATATAAAAGAGTTTATTGAGAAAATTAAGTAAGCAACAAATCAAGAAGGCTTGGATACCATCAAGAACAATATTCTATAATAAGCAATTGGACCAAAAAAAGTTCACATGAAATTATCTTGGTTATGGAATAAGATACAATCAAGCTCCAAATCAATATTATCAAATAATTTGGAGGTGAATATGTGATATGTTGCAAAGATTCCAATCAGATTTAAAGTTATTGCAACAGAGCTCAGAGGATGGCACTCCTATATCACAAATTAACTCCATGTCTAAGCTACCGATTTGTCCTTTTCTCCATGAGAGTTTTGTCTTACTTTATTTTTTTCCTATATAACCACCATTTTGATGTAACTTTTCTTTTATGAATAATAAGTCCAAATGTAAAAGAATTCCAAGAGACACATGTAGAATATAAATTCACATAGAATTCCATAGGTTATGGAAGTCAAAGAGTCATGAGGAAGCTCAAAGGTCATTGGCATTTGTTATTATTAAGCCCTCATAACTCAAGCAAAGGGCTTGGACTCTTAGATATTTGGCCTTGGATTCTCTAGTTGTCCATAAGGGAGAAGATAATTCTTTTGGAGAAGCAAGTTGTAGCTTCATGTTCCACTATTGGAGCTAGTGTTTCATCAATGTAATGGTGTACTTGGATCTTTCATTAATTATCAGAAGCTCTTGGATCTAACACCCTTCCATGCATGTATTTTAAATGGTGTAAGACTATTCTATAGATGTTTTTGGTATATGTTGTGTTATGCATACTAAATATAATTAACTATTTCATTGCTTTAGCTATGAATTTTTTTGAATGGGTGATGTTATTTGTTTATATGATCATTGTTATCTTGTGAATTAATTTGAAGGTTAATTAACAAATCCTCTCAATTTATCTCACGTGACTCTTCTAGGATAGAACTAATACGTTTCCATTAGAGGCACATATCTTATCACTCTTGCGTGGAATCTCCTTTAACACCTTACACTTAGAGTCACACAGACCCTACATACTTGCTATCCCAAAGGTATGTGCATGATCTCATGTGTATGTTTTGAATATAAGGTATTACTTTAAAATCACTTGCAATGGTGGTCGAACATTATATCTATATGGGGCTCCTACACCAAATTATGTGAGGTCTAATTGGGACTTCACATAGCAGAGACCCCCTGTATGTTGGCGACATCCAACACTGTCAACATCCTAGCACTAGAAGAAGGGCCAAATGAAAAGCTAAGCCCGTAAAGTGTGTTTGAATATATTATCTTAAACGGCTTCATCCCAAATAATAATCCCAATGTGTTTTTCAAAGGCTTTGGATATTTCAATCCCCACTAAATTTTTACACAACTTGTTACATTTAAAGTTTGATGGAAAGGGTCCAACTGTCAATGGAAATGTATTCACTACTGAGAGAGGGGGTGAATCAGTAGTGATTGTGTTTATTGACTTTTAAAATCATTTTAAATCACTTAAAAAAAATATTCATTAACCCATTATACTATTAAATCACATATCAACACATGAGAACCATAGGATATAATCAAGGAAAACATACACAAGATGACACAATAATTGTCTGGTGGAAAACCCTTCACCAGGAAAAAAACCACCATGTTGCTTCTGTTCTACTCAAATAATTATATTCATTTTCAAGTAATTCAATTACATAGAATAATGGCTGCTATGAGAGAGAATGGTCCTCATCTATGATTCTAAAGACACCCATCTGATCAACAAGCCCTTCCCGACACCAATTGGACTTATGAAGAAATTTATCCTCAATATTGTCTTCACCGAAGCACCCACCCCACTCTTCTATGTGACCCTCATTTACAAATATTTCAGACTGGAGTCAATCTAAATCGTTCAACTAGAAAAACAAAACAACCTCTACCAATATAGGTTCAAAACCAGGGAAAATTTTGGGGGTGAATTTTATCCCAAAGGCGAATTTTAAGGGATTTTAAATTTTATTAGGGCGAATTTTTTATATAAAACCAATTTTTATAGTTTAATAAAGTTAGCCCAACAAATATTTTAAAAATAATTAATTATTAAATATTAGCCCACCAAAACAAGGGTGCACAAAACTGGAAACATGAAATTTGCCCCCGATTTTCGATATTTCCATGGCATTCGCCTGGATTTACAGGATCGAAGGGAGGGGTTAGAGTGATTCGCCCCATTTTTTCACTGGTTCGGAGAGGTGGTTGGGCTTTGTGCACACCGATATTCTTGCTAGATGAGCGAGGCCGACCCTCTCTGGTCTGTCCCTCTCTGTTCTGTTAGGGCCTCCCATAGTTCGTATATAGCAGAGAATCGAGATACACTTCGAAAGAGATGGTGTTGTGGGAGATAACACTCACCACAGCCTACGTGCTCAACCTCAAGCACATGTACAAGCTCGCTTTCAGACTCCAACGCTGACTAATAACACAGAGGCACCACGCTTTTCGCCAGTTTGTTCAACGTTATGCACCTTCCTTCACTTTCTCGATTTCAAGATCTCTGTTTCAAGATGACGTTGGTAAGTATTTCTGAAATTTTCAGCAAAAGATATTTCAAAATTTTGATGTGTTGGTAAGTATTTCTGAAACTTTCAACAAAATATATTTCAAAATTTTGATGTCTTCTGTACAATCAGGTGGGCTCATCAAGACTTTGGTTGTGCCTATGGAATCAAGAAAATGTTCAAAAAAAAGTTTCAAAAATAAAAATATAAATTGTTTCAGTTTCAATTTTTTTGAGAACAAAATCGATTTTGATGATGATAAGAATGGAGAAATGAAGTTTTGGACTGCATATAAATATGGTAAATTCAGACAATATGAAGAGAAGGTTGATCTAGAGAATATGACAACATGTGAATGCAATTTTTTCTTATGAACTATTTTCATAAAAGGAAAAACAACTGAACACAAGTGGTTTAATGCACTTACGGAAAAGATTAAAACACATGACCATTCAAGCTTCGATGTGTCCCTATTTTATCATGATCAAACACAGATAGTTTCATTGTGCCGACAATCATTACATGGTTGCATTGGCTCACTAGTTTCTTGCACAACTTTCATTTCGATGGGATTCAAATTTCAAGGGTTCTCATGTGGTTCCAAGGACACTTGGAGCCAAATGTTAGCCACCATTTTGGCATGTGGGAAGATTTCTCGGTAGGGGTGGAGAAACACGGTAGATCCAACAAGCAGCATAAGCACATGCACTATTAGTACAATTTTCATATGAGCTTTCTAAGCTTTTATTAATTGCCATGGTATCCAAAGGAGATGATACTAATTTTTCCCTAGAGGACATTAACACTATACAACAATAGATAAAAAAACTAAGTCAAAATGAGCTACAAGCATCTACCCAAAACGGTGTCAATCTGATTTTACAGCAAGAACATCTGGTCATGTGTTTTCAAAATGTCCCAACAAATCGATCCATCCACAATTCTATTCGTGGATCTTCAAGTACATGAACAGAATGCACCAATGGTTGTGATGAGTTAGGGTGACTATGCTCTTGAGGATACAATTGTGATAAAATTTTATGTCTTGATCAGAGATTGGGGCATTGCATTGTAAATGAAAAAAACCCTACACAACAAGGTGATCTCAACTCCAAGTGAGAAGAGAACAAGTATACCCATGTAAATGATAGAGTTGAGGTGTCAAATCCTCAAAGTCACAAGACACAAAACTTACTACTGTAAACTGAAGCTAACAAGCAACAGCCATAATGTGTGCAGGCCTCTTATAGCTACAAAGCAAACACTCCTCTGACATCTAGGAAACCAAAATTTGTTGGGCATATTTGTCCAGAAGAGAATAATCTCTAGTTGCATCAAAGATAGTATTGATGTGGATAGTTATCTTTTAGTGTGGATAGTATTGATGCATGCTAAATTGAGTAAATTATATTTTTTTTTATCTTGTTTAGGTTAATGAATAACGATTATTACGTAGTCACCAATGTTATCATAGTCGTTGATATTTTTATCTCATTATCTTCCTTGAACAAAATTTTCATCATGTTCTTTCGAGGTTACCTATGTGAAAGCTCCCTCTCTTTTATTTACTGTTGAAGATTGTAGGATGCCTAGGTCAAACCTCTAAGCACATGTCTCCCATAGTCTTTGAACCTAAATCTGTTCCAATTTTGCTTCAAGTTTGTTGATCATGTAACTCCATGTCCAGTAATTTTTCCCTTAGAAGACGAAGATGTTCATAAGTAGTGATGAGAAACCCATACCAAGATTCTATTATATGGCTAATTAAAATATACCACTTGTTTGGACCTTTAACAGGCTATACTTCCTCCTTGTCACTGAGTAATAAGGGTTCATCTTCATCATCACTCTTTTTTTGTTTTTCTTTATTTGTCTTCCAGGAAGATACTGGAACAGAATCATGCAATATTGCAGCATGGAAGTGTGGGTACCACTTTAGGACTTCTCATCTCCATTGGTGTAAGAGAGTTACTGGGCATACAATTATGTTGGGTTTATACATACCAATGAAGTGCAGAGCTGCCAAAAAGGCTATCACCTGAATAGTTTTTTCAAGACCAATTTCATCTCCTATTATTCCTCCTGCCCTCTATCTATGTAACTCCCATAGCCACTTTACTCTTGTTTTATGATAATCAAAGTTATTGTCAAAGATTTTAGCAGTAATTTTGAATCCTCCTTCAAGAGTTACAGTTTCTTCCTCAATACTGCCAACATCATCCATATCTTCCTCACAACCTTCAACTTTGCAATCATAGTCTGCTAAATCTGAACCTTCCTGCTGCTTATTCCTATCATTCCTTTTTTACAAGATTTATTCTACCAGAATAGTAAAACCATTAACTGTACAGATTATAATGTTCCTCTATTATCTTCCAACCAACCAAGAAACTTGGTAGTTAAAAAGGGGACTTGTAATTAAACATAAAAATTCGGAGCTGATCGATTTGTTCGTGTTAAGGTAACAACATGTGATCATCTCGAACACTAGCCTTGAGACTTGTAATAATTTCTCATAGATCTGGATCAGACCTTATATTTGGGACAAAATAGAGGCAGATCATATCATATATACATTGTGCTTTAAGGGCCACCAGTATTTGATGATGACCACCAAGAGGGAAGTCTAACTTTGACCCTATCTCAGGTTTGTTACGGGATATGGTGGATGTGATGATGGCAAAAGAGCAGATAATCAAGGAGGGAAATTCACTTCTCATAAGAAGAATAGAATCTGATAAGCCAGTGTCGATGAAGATGACAAAACTTATCTAAAAGAAAATCTCAAGTTTTTTCAAATTGTTGTTCAAAATGATGATGACGACCCTTGATATAATGAGGATGAATACTGCCAAAAAACAGAGCACTTATGAATTTACAATTTTTTAATGATGAGGATTGTATTGCTACAATGCCCATCAAATATTTGAACCATTTTCAACATCTAGTATATGATTGTTTTCAGGCAAATAATAGTATTTTCTCTAGCGAGTATGAAGGTGGGCTTAATATTACTTGCATATCGAAATGTTGAATAAGGACAACTCAAATATGGGATTTGAACAAGACAGGCTATGATCTTTCACTTGTGAACAAAACTATCAGACCTCTCCAAAGTTGAAGTTTTGAATATGACATGGTGTATAATGGAATTGAAATTTGGGGGATTGAAATTCCCATTTCTCTCCCAAGGTTAACAAAAGTTGAAGCCATGGATCACTACAGTTTCGATGGACCAGATCTCTGTTTCAAGATGGCGTTGGTAAGTATTTCTGAAATTTTCAGCAAAAGATATTTCAAAATTTTGATGTGTTGGTAAGTATTTCTGAAACTTTCAGAAAAATATATTTCAATATTTTGATGTCTTCTGTACAATTGGGTGGGCTCATCAAGACTTTTGTTGTGCCTATGGAATCAAGAAAATGTTCAAAAACAAGTTTCAAGAATAAAATATCAATTGTTTTAGTTTCAATTTTTTTGAGAACAAAATCACTTTTGATGATGATAAGAATGGGGAAATGAAGTTTTGGACTACATATAAATATGGTAAATTCAGACAATATGAAGAGAATGTTGATCTAGAGAATATGACAGCATGTGAATGCAATTTTTTCTTATGAACTATTTTCATAAAAGGAAAAACAAGTGAACACAAGTGGTTTAATACACTTACAGCAAAGATTAAAACACATGACCATTCAAGCTTCGATGTGTCCCTATTTTATCATGATAAAACATACACAGTTTCATTGTGCCGACAATCATTACATGGTTGCATTGGCTCACTGGTTTCTTGCACAGCTTTCATTTCGATGGGATTCAACTTTCAAGGGTTCTCATGTGGTTCCAAGGACACTTGGAGCCAAATGTTAGCCACCATTTTGGCATGTGGGAAGCTTGCTCGGTAGGGGTGGAGAAACATGGTAGATCCAACAAGCAGCATAAGGACATGCACTATTAGTACAATTTTCATATGAGCTTTCTAAGTTTTTATTAATTTCCATGGTATCCAAAGGAGATGATACTGATTTTTCCCTGGAGGACATTAACACTATACAACAATAGATCCAAAAACTAAGTCAAAATGAGCTACAAGCATCTACCCAAAACTATGTCAATCTGATTTTACAGCAAGAACATCTGGTCATGTGTTTTCAAAATGTCCCAACAAATCGATCCATCCACAATTATATTCGTGGATCTTCAAGTAAATTAACAGAATGCACCAATGGTTATGATGAGTTAGGGTGACTATGCTCTTGAGGATACAATTGTGATAAACTTGTCTTTCTTGATTAGAGATTGGGGCATTTCATTGTGAATGAAAAAAACCTTACACAACAAGGGGATATCAACTCCAAGTGAGAAGAGAACAAGTATACCCATGTAAATGACAGAGATGAGGTTTCAAATCCTCAAAGTCACAAGACACAAAACTTACTACTGTAAACTGAAGCTAACAATCAACAACCATAATGTGCGCAGGCCTCTTATAGCTACAAAGCAAAAAATCCTCTGACATCTAGGAAACCAAAATTTGTTGGGCATATTTGTCCAGAAGAGCATAATATCTAGTTGCATCAGAGATAGTATTGATGTTGATAGTTCTCTTTTAGTGTGGATAGTATTGATGCATGCTAAATTGAGTAAATTATCCTTTTTTTTAATCTTGTTTAGGTTAATGAATAACGATTATTACGTAGTCACCAATGTTATCATAGTAGTTGATATTTTTATCTCATTATCTTCCTTGAAAAAAAAATTCATCATGTTCCTTCGAGGTTACCTATGTGAAAGCTCCCTCTCTTTTATTTACTGTTGAAGATTGTAGGATGCCTAGGTCAAACCTCTAAGCACATGTCTCCCATAGTCTTTTAACCTAAATCTGTTCCAATTTTTCTTCAGGTTTGTTGATCATGTAACTCCATGTCCAGTAATTTTTCCCTTAGAAGATGAAGATGTTCATAAGTAGTGATGAGCAACCCATACCAAGATTCTATTATACGGCTAATTAAAATATCCCACTTGTTTGGACCTTTAACAGCCTAGACTTCCTCCTTTTCACTGAGTAATAAGGGTTCATATTCATCATCACCCTTTTTTTGTTTTGCTTTATTTGTCTTCCAGGAAGATACTGGAACAAAATCGTGCAATATTGCAACATGGAAGTGTGGGTACCACTTTAGGACTTCTCGTCTCCATTGGCGTAGGAGAGTTACTAGGCATACAATTATGCTGGGTTTATACATACCACTGAAGTGCAGAGCTGCCAAAAAGGCTATCACCTTAATAGTTTTTGCAAGACCCATTTCATCTCCTAGTATTCCTCCTGCCCTTTATCTATGTAACTCCCATAGCCACTTTACTCTTGTTTTATGATAATCAAAGTTATTGTCAAAGATTTTAGCAGGAATTTTGAATCCTCCTTCAAGAGTTACAATGTCTTCCTCAATACTGCTAACATCATCCATATCTTCCTCACAACCTTTAACTTTGTAATCATAGTCTGCTAAATCTGAACCTTCCTGCTATTTATTCCTATCATTCTTTTTTTGCAAGATGTCTTCTACCAAAATAGTAAAACCATTAACTGTACAGATTATAATGTTCCTCTATTATCTTCCAACCAACCAAGAAACTTGGTAGTTAAAAAAGGGACTTTTAATTAAACATAAAAATTCGGAGCTGATCGATTTTTTGGTGTTAAGGTAACAACATGTGATCATCTCGAACACTAGCCTTGAGACTCGTAATAATTTCTCATAGATTTGGATCAGAACTTATATTTTGGACAAAATAGAGGCAGATCATATCATATATACATTGTGCTTTGAAGGGCCACCAGTATTTTATGATTACCACCAAGAGGGAAGTCTAACTTTGACCCTATCTCAGGTTTGTTACAGGATATGGTGGATGTGATGACGGAAAAAGAGCAGATAATCAAGGAGGGAAATTCACTTCTCATAAGAAGAATAGAATCTGATAAGCCAGTGTCGATGAAGATGACAGAACTTATCTGAAAGAAAATATTAGGTTTTTTCAAATTGTTGTTCCAAATGATGATGACGACCCTTGATATGATGAGGATGAATACTGCAAAAAAACAAAGCACTTATGAATTTACAATTTTTTAATGATGAGGATTGTTTTGTTAAAATGCCCATCAAATATTTGAACCATTTTCAACATCTAGTATATGATTATTTTCAGGCAAATAATAGTATTTTCTCCAGTGAGTATGAAGGTGGGCTTAATCTTACTTGCATATCTAAGTGTTGAATAAGGACAACTCAAATATGGGATTTGAACAAGACAGGGTATGATCTTTCAGTTGTGAACAAAATCGTCAGACCTCTCCAAAGTTGAAGTTTTGAATATGACATGGTGTATAATGGAATTGAAATTTGCGGGATTGAAATTCCCATTTCTCTCCCAAGGTTAAAAAAATTTGAAGCCATGGATCACTGTAGTTTCGATGGACCAGATCTCTATTTCAAGATGGTGTTGGTAAGTATTTCTGAAATTTTCAGCAAAAGACATTTCAAAATTTTGATGTGATGGTAAGTATTTCTGAAACTTTCAGCAAAATATATTTCAATATTTTGATGTCTTCTGTACAATTTGGTAGGCTCATTAAGACTTTGGTTGTGCCTATGGAATCAAGAAAATGTTCAAAAACAAGTTTCAAGAATAAAATATCAATTGTTCAGTTTCAATTTTTTTGAGAACAAAATCGCTTTTGATGATGATAAGAATGGAGAAATGAAGTTTTGGACTGCATATAAATATGGTAAATTCAGAAAATATGAAGACAAGGTTGATCTAGAGAATATGACAGCATGTGAATGCAATTTTTTGTTATCAAGTGTTTTGATAAAAGGAAAAACAAGTGAACACAAGTGGTTTAATACACTTACGACAAAGATTAAAACACATGACCATTCAAGCTTCGATGTGTCCCTATTTTATCATGATCAAACACAGACATTTTCATTGTGCCGACAATCATTACATGGTTGCATTGGCTCACTGGTTTCTTGCATAGCTTTCATTTCGATGGGATTCAACTTTCAAGGGTTCTCATGTGGTTCCAAGGACACTTGGAGCCAAATGTTAGCCACCATTTTGGCATGTGGGAAGCTTGCTCAGTAGGGGTGGAGAAACACGGTAGATCCAAAAAGCAGCATAAGGACATGCACTATTAGTACAATGTTCATATGAGCTTTCTAAGTTTTTATTAATTGCCATGGTATCCAAAGGAGATGATACTAATTTTTCCCTGGAGGACATTAACACTATACAGCAATAGATTGAAAAAACTAAGTCAAAATGAGCTACAAGCATCTACCCAAAACTGTGTCAATCTGATTTTACAACAAGAACATTTGGTCATGTGTTTTCAAAATGTCCCAACAAATCGATCCATCCATAATTATATTCGTGGATCTTCAAGTACATGAACAGAATGCACCAATGGTTGTGATGAGTTAGGGTGACTATGCTCTTGAGGATACAGTTGTGATAAACTTGTCTTTATTGATCGGAGATTGGGGCATTGCATTGTGAATGAAAAAAACCCTACACAACAAGGGGATCTCAACTCCAAGTGAGAAGAGAACAAGTATACCCATGTAAATGACAGAGCTGAGGTGTCAAATCCTCAAAGTCACAAGACACAGAACTTACTACTATAAACTGAAGCTAACAAGCAACAACCATAATGTGCGCAGGCCTCTTATAGCTACAAAGAAAAAACTCCTGTGACATCTAGGAAACCAAAATTTGTTGGGCATATTTTTCCAGAAGAGAAAAATCTCTAGTTGCATCAGAGATAGTATTAATGTGGATAGTTCTCTTTTAGTGTGGATAGTATTGATGCATGCTAAATTGAGTAAATTATCCTTTTTTTTTATCTTGTTTAGGTTAATGAATAACGATTATTACGTAGTCACCAATGTTATCATAGTCGTTGATATTTTTATCTCATTTTCTTCCTTGAAAAAAAATTTCATCATGTTCTTTCGAGGTTACCTATGTGAAAGCTCCCTCTCTTTTATTTACTGTTGAAGATTGTAGGATGCCTAGGTCAAACCTCTAAGCACATGTCTCCCATAGTCTTTGAGACCTAAATCTGTTCCAATTTTTCTTCAGGTTTGTTGATCATGTAACTCTGTGTCCAGTAATTTTTCCCTTAGAAGACGAAGATGTTCATAAGTAGTGATGAGAAACCCATACCAAGATTCTATTATACGGCTAATTAAAATATCCCACTTGTTTGGACCTTTAATAGGCTAGACTTCCTCCTTGTCACTGAGTAATAAGTGTTCATCTTCATCATCACCCTTTTTTTGTTTTGTTTTATTTGTCTTCCAGGAAGATACTAGAACAGAATCGTGCAATATTGCAACATGGATGTGTGGGTACCACTTTAGGACTTCTCGTCTCCATTGGCGTAAGAGAGTTACTGGGCATACAATTATGCTGGGTTTATGCATACCACTGAAGTGCAGAGCTGCCAAAAAGGCTATCACCTAAATAGTTTTTGCAAGACCCATTTCATCTCCTATTATTCCTCCTGCCTTCTATCTATGTAACTCCCATAGCCACTTTACTCTTGTTTTATGATAATCAAAGTTATTGTCAAAGATTTTAGCATGAATTTTGAATCCTCCTTCAAGAGTTACAGTGTCTTCCTCAATACTTCCAACATCATCCATATCTTCCTTACAACCTTCAACTTTGCAATCATAGTCTGCTAAATTTGAACCTTCCTGCTGTTTATTCCTATCATTATTTTTTTGCAAGATGTCTTCTACCAAAATAGTAAAACCATTAACTGTTAGGAAAAGATAGATTTCTAAAGGACAAAAAAGTTTCAAAATATTTTCAACGTTAGTAAGATAAAGTGGTAATCCTGAGAAGATTGATATTTATAATTTTGTTCTAGGTTTCACTCATAGTTTACATTGCAATATTCCCTATAACTACATAGAACTGTCATATCCCAGAGTCACCAATCACAATAAGGGAGGAAACAAGGAACTTGCAAAGCATGGTGATCAACCACTTCAAGCACATCTTCCAGACAAATATAGGACATTAACCCAGATGACAGGACTGTTATCTCTTGTTTTGTAGTGTTATCCGAGTATAGGAGATAATATAGGCAGAAGACTTTTCTCTGCTGGATTGTTTATCATCTTTTATTTGATATCAGTGCTCTGAGCACCTTCAGAAGGTAACTTTCTTATTGAATAAAAATCTACAGTTTTTTCCTTGGAAAAAAGAATACCAAGACATCCACACACACAACACACACACACACACACACACACACACACACACACACATATATATATATATATATATATATATATATATTGATATATATATATATATTAAAACTTAATTAAAATATATCAATGTAAACAATCAAGATAGCATTTTTTTGGTTAAGTTATTGTTATTGGTTTGTTTCCTTCTTTTCTTCCACTGGATACTGTGTGAGATTCGATTGAGGATTTATCCAGAATATAGCCCATATGTATCCAACCAATTTCAAAGATGAATGGATATTCCAGCTCGATTCAAACTATATCCAAGTTGTATCAATATCAGGATCTGGACAGATCCAAGGGCCTGGTACCCAGATCCAGTAATGTAGATTTGAATATGTGAACATGACAGAAGGCATGGATCTATATGTTTGCCACATAAGCACACCTACAACATTATAAGAATGTGATTATGAACTCAATTTGATATAAGTATCAAGTTTCAAAATACCATAGTATCATCTAGATGATTTCCTACATGCTTTGAAATAAACAAAAGATTTATGATCTGATTGCCATAGCTTTCATGGTGATTAGAATCATTCCATGGCTCATCATCGCTTGATGCAGCTTTCCTCCAGTATTGATCAGGTACAGGTCATCTTCTTTTCTTTCTTAAATGGTTTGTTTGATCCTTTGGAAGTTTCTCACCCTCGTTGGATTCTGAATATTGATAGGCCTTCTAAGCCTTCGAAATTCATGCGTGGGAGGATTCAATTTAGGTAAATATGCTGCATCAAGAAACTTTGTTGAATGTCGAGCTATTGAGAGTGCATACAATGATCTGGAAGCTTTTGAGACATAATTTAAAGAAAACTTGTCGCCATCATCCTTTGTTGGGCGAGACCTTTGAACACGACGTTAAAAACCTTTGACTTGGTGAAAAGGTGTCAACACTCCTTTATGGATAAGCTTATCACGTTCCTGCCAAAGAAAATAATCGCCAGGTGTCTCATTCAAAGATTCAAAATTATGTTATCTATAGTACAAAACTATCTTCAAGATGCATGATATAACACAGAAAATATATAACTTTGCTTACTGCCCCTGAATTTTACTCTTTTAAAATAAAGTTCAAAAGTATTTGTATTGCATTTAAGACATCTTATACTAATACAAGACTAAAGGGCAATGCAAATTATAGTTTCAATGAGCCCTGACGTTGCCGCATCAAACACATCATCCTCCTGCAATGAAAAATTATTCCTTTTCCCTCTTGTTGGCTTATCCAACAGATGTCCAGTTCTATTGATCACTGTTTCTTCTTTATTCTTCACCGAATTCAGAAGCACCTTTTGTTCCTCAAGTTCCCGTGTCTTTCCATCTCTCTCAAAAGCTTTCAGTTGTTCCTTAAGATGTCCTCTTTTCTGCTTAAGGCTTCTAAGCCTTTCAGTAGCCAATGCTCGTTGAGGCACTCCTCCATCCACTACAAAAGGCTTGTGTTCACTTAAGTCTTGATCATTTTCATACTTTTCACCTTCTAAACTCTCTGAATCTTTTCTTGCAATGCTTTGAACTATTTCAAGGCTAGCTGAAACTGCAGCTATTTCAGCCTTCACTACCCTTAATTGAGCATGAATTTGGACCTTTGTAAGCAAACTTTCTTGATCACCTTCTTCTCTTTCAGAAGTTTTTTCACCATCGCTTACCTGTGCAGGTTGACTGATGTTTTCATGAGCTCTGTTCTCATCCTATCATACCAATAAGTGCAATGAAAAGTGGGAAGAAATATAGGAAAATGAGCTACATTTAACAAAAAAATAAAATGCATGTGTTACACTCTAGAAGACTAAGTACATATCAATTACAAGATATAAGATCATCTTGTAAGCTTATTAAGCTAATTTCATAAGAAGGGATACCTTGGCAAGTAGCTGGTGCTCAATGTCATATGGGTCAGCGGATACAACACTTAGGCTAGCCAGCAAAAGTCTGTTCTCCTCTTTCATGCTATTTTATGTGGTACTCGATTTCACTATAAAAAGACTAAATTGGAAAAACATTAAAAGGCATTCATTTGCCATGCAAAGCATATAGGGAATAAGCACTTAATTATATCCTGAAAGTATTAAACAATAATAGAACTAACTACATTTTATATCTCTAGTTGCACTGACAGAAAGTGAGGTGCATTAAAGCTTGGGTGGCAGAGACATCATTGTAATAGACATGGACACTGATAAAATAACATGGAAAGTATTTCATATTCGATGTTTAATGTTACAAATATATATAAACTAGCATAGATACACTTGACCCTATATTTTTTTAAGCCTGAGAAGTTATTTGATATTTATCCCTTTTGTTGCTTAATAGATCTAGAGTTACAGAGAATCTATACTAGTATTTGCTTCATTTCTTCCCTAGCAAAGATCTATAGGCAATGGGACCATTGGTCTATGACAGTTTATGTTTTTTGTAACAAGATTTTTATGGGTATAACTACAATCCAAAATAAATTTGAGGTCTTAAGAACGAAAGGCATCTGAGGAACTGTCCCTTCATACACTTCACATGACATCCATGCAGATTTAAGATTTTTTTGAAACATTGAACCATGGCAATTGTCTGGACTATAGGAGCCTTAGGTACCTAATGTGAGACCCCACTCCAGTTAATTCAAAATTGAAATTTTTTGTGGAGTATGTTCTGCTAATTGCGGTTGATTTACTTCAAAATCAGGATGAGTAATTACGGATGATTCTCCTTGTTCTATTCATCCAGTTCTACTAATAGTATGCGATATCCGAGTTTTAAGTCTTTCTAATTGGCTTGGTGTATACTCAAGGGGTTTCCCCTGAGTCCTACGCAATTGTATTGGTAATTCAGCCACAATTAAAAATGATTAACACACACAATCAAAGAAAATTTAAATAAAAAATCCTAAGGTCACTAAAGAAACAATCAAATGATCACACACCTATAAAATCTAAGAGATCAAACCACACAAAAACAGTAGATTCCCACACTAAAAACATTAGTTGGTGATGAAATCCAACATCGTAGTATTTTCTTCTACTCTCAGTAGTGAATGGAGAGTGATATCCATTCATGGAAGGATATTTCCTAAGGGTTTTAGAGAATTACCAAACCCCAAACACTTCATATAACATCTAAGGCTACATATTCACATCTCCTCCAACACGAAGATGCTATTTCCTTAACTCTTTCACTTGATATTTTTGTTTCTTGTATCATGATGATTGTTTTATTTTCCTTTTTAATTTGATCTTTGAGATATCTCTTCTTAATCTAGTTCATTGACATTTTGTAAATGGCATGTATACTCTGGCAATGATGGCAGTTATACAATTGTCGCTCATATTCTTCATTTCTCGAAAAGTAAAAAGCATTTGTTTGATGCACTTAGTTTCTTTTTTGTATTCATAAAATTAAAGGAACTGAAAATAAAAACTTGCATTGGCATGTAGGATTGTGCTTTTTTTGCAAAAAAGGAACATTAGGAAATCTGCATTTAGTTTTGTGCTCAATGTTTTCTTTTGTTCATTGATTTGTTTGCTCACAAAATTATTTTCTCTCTTCCCTTTGTAGCTAGGTCTTTCATTGAAAAACTAAAAGTGAAAAGTTTGCTTATCATTCTTAGTTTTCATTTACGAATTTCTACATACATCATTGCGGTACCATTGAAAGGCAAATTGTTAAGCAATATCAACATAAAATTAATCTCAATTTATCTAAAAACTCATTGGAACCATAACAATAACATTTAGAAGGTCTAGGCTAGAGACGTGTTCCGGCATCGTAAAACATAGCATCTGTCGTTAACTTTTCTGCGATACATTCCGAGTGTGATATCTCACCCCACGTACATAAGTATATCATAGCACGTCCCTCGGGGCGGCGTTACAGTACGATAAGTATATAGGTGGTGCTCTCACTGTGCGGTTTCGCATCAGACAACGCTAATATGAACTTGGGCCTCCACATGCCTTCGGGTATATTTGGGAGGACAAATTTTAGGTGCTATCCATTCATAGTGAACCGAGTCGGACGCCTTTAAATTGTGATACACCGAACACAGAATTCGGGGAGATTGTCTGCCCGTACTTCTTGGCTTGCCAGGAGGTATTCTGCAGTTCACAGTTTACTGGTGAACCCTTTTGCCTAGCATTACCCTCTTTTTGTTTATTTATTTTTGGTTAAAATTAATCAGAAATCGTGGAAGAACATAATCCTACCCCCTGTCGTTCGCATAGATTAGCTTTAAAACCACCTTTACCACCAGAAGTTACTTCTAGTAGGCGAAGGCGATCAAAATTTGCCCAACAGTGATGTTGATGTTGTGGATCATATTACTTGATGCTTCATGATGGGTGTTCTTTCTCACTTTCACATAATCTTGTTATAGCCTCTACTTGATGCTTTTGTTGCTATGGTCATGTCAGGCATTAATTAATTGTCTTCAATGTTCAATGTGTGAAGAGTGCAAATGTTCCCTTGATGCAGTTTAAATTCAGGCACAATAGACTGTTGTTATGCACCATGTTTCCCTGGCTCCTACATATTAGAATATGCCCAAAATGATTTCGGAGAGTGATATCCATTCATGGAGGGACATTTTCACTCGTCTTTCATGGAATTTTATTTGCACTCGTCTTTCATTCTCTCATGAACCAAGTGAAATTTCTTGGGGAATTTCTAATCAACAAGTTTTAGGAGTTTGTGTCAAATTTGGGTAGACTCCTAGAATGATTAGCTTGTGGCTGTTATAAACTCTTTTTGTCAACCCATGGATGCATGGGTTAAATTTTCACTTGATTTGCAGTTTCCATTGATTTGACACTAAGAATCATTGGCTGACTGTGGTGATTCGCTGACTTCTTTTTTTTTTTTTGCCCCTTTCCCTTAGATGGTCATTCATAGGAGGGGAAGTTCCAATGAATGTATGATTTGTGGTGTGCATTTATCTATTGGTTAACTCTTTGGTAACATCCCATGACTGTTATTTCAAGGGAACTTGGTTAAATAACAAACACTAAGTGCTAATTAGGAGTTTTAAATGTTTGATACAATAACTAATTTTGGTTTATAGGATCCCAAATGTGCTTTTTTGGGCCTGAAAATTTACATGGCACCCGTGTGTTTAAAAATCACAGAAAACATTTGAGTCTTTTTAGGTTATTTCATGGCCATACTAGACGTGTTTCACTATGGAAAGGAAACTATGGTCAACAGGAGGACAATGTCTTAAGGGATTTCTTTCCATTGATAAGTAAAAGACTCACTAGTAACTGACTAGTTTCCTTCCTCACTTTTATCATGGAAAATGATAGAGGATATGTTTCAACTTCTTATAAACAATTATTTAAAACTTAAGGGAGAGGTGTTTTGGAAAGGATGATTAAAATTATTGTAATATTTTGTTGTTTTGTTTAAAGCTTTCAAGTGTTCATTAGGTGATTTGGAGATATGATTTAATTTAGTGGAGATTTTTTTATATTTTATATTTGAATGATGTTATTTGTTTTATAGATGATGAATCATGATGTTATTGTTTTGTGTATAATGATTTATTTTTTCTTTTGGGCTTGGGCCTTGGCACAACATTTTAATAAAAAATTGCATAATGGTTTTTGTGAACATTCCACTTATTTTACTTTGAAAGCTACTTACAAATCTAGTAATTCTCAACTCTTGGAAACTATTGATGCAGGTTTCTAGATCGATTTGAAATTTTACTTCTGGAATATTCAGTGAGATGTCAAAATCTAATCCCGGGAAGAAACTATCAAGGAAAATTGATGTATTATCATACTTTAAAAAGTCTCAATCCAAGAATACACATTCTCTTCATGCTTCAAGCTCCTTTGAACAATCTGTTACTGAGAGAGATGTTAACTCTTGTGAAAATGCATCTGATATCCATCTGATGGATGAAATAATAGGTTACTCAAGTGATCAGGGTGAGATAAATGCAGTTTCAATAGAAATTAATGATGAAAATGTTAAAGATATTTCCTTGGAAGGTAACACAAACCATTCACGGAAAAGGAAAAAAGGCCAGTGGACCATAGGGAGAAAATTCCAAGATGATTGGCTCTCAATTTTTCCATTTTTTGAAGAAATACCTTCTACAAATGAGGATTTACGAGAAGTTAAATGTCTTGCGTGTAGTTGGAAAAGTTGCAAGGTAGTGAAATTTCAAATGAAGCTAGATACAGTACAAAATCATGCAGGAAAGGTTTATGAAAAGAAAATTGTAAATGGTAAAGAGAAATCTATTGTCAGATGGAAATCTTTGGAGGAATGCCGACATAGCCAATGTGTGGAAGAATACAAAAAATATTTAATAAATAAGAAGAAACTTGAGGCAAGTGGAGGAACCATCATATCTCAATTTTAAAAGACAATGGAAAGAAGTTTTTTATCCAAGACGATACAATTGAGCACTTTATTTCACATCTTATGTAAAGGTCGTCCTATGACAGATTATCCAGATCAGATGAAATTTATATCTTTTCTTCACGTGCCAAACTTTCCATCTTCTCATTGGTCCGTAACTAGTGGTTGGTAATGGGCAAGATATCTAGCTCAAGTAGAAATTGATGATTTGAAACAGGAGATTGCAAATGCTAGGTTTTTGGCATTGTCTTTGGATGAGGTTACAGCTATTGATAATACTTCATGGATCTGCATGAGCATTTATATGTTTAATGACCATATTAGGCATTCCTATCTACTTGGGATTAAAAAGATGAGAGATACTTCTACAGCTGAAAATATTTATGAACTTGTTATTAATACTTTGAAGGAAAGTGGTATGGATCATTTAATGATTGCAAAAAAGTTGGTATGTGTTGGAGCAGATGGAGCATCGGTAATGCAAGGCCAAAGGAATGGTATTTGTGTTAGACTACAACTATCAGCTTTGCCATATATGATTACTATTCATTGTATGGCACATAGGATGAATCTTTCATTTAAAATAGTAAGCAAGTTTCCATTAGTTTCAAAAGTTGAAGATCTTGTATGTGAGACTCATGCATACTTTTCTCGTAGTCCCAAACGATATTTAGAGTTTCAAAAATTTGCAGATGGTGTTACGGATGGAAAAAAACTACTGAAAGATGTTGATACAAGATGGATCTCATTAAATGGACCAGCTCAAAGACTATTTAGTGAGTTCAAATCTTTGGTAGGGTTGATGTATGAAAATTGCTACAATGTAGACAAAGCTCAAGATCTTATTTTTCGATTAACTGATATAGAAACATTATTGACATTGGCTGGAATTCTTCCTATGCTACATGAAATGAATTTCCTTGTGAAAATGTCTCAGAATCGCACAATGTATATTGCCGAATACACAAATGTGAGAAAGTCATCATGCCTTGCATTGGATAATTTCTATATGATGCCGGACTCTTTTACTGGTCCAGAGTTTACAAGTTGGACTAATATCATGAATATAGAAAATACTGAAATTTTTTTGAAGTTCGATGAAAAAGGGATACTATGTATCACAGTGCGTGGGTATATGGTCCCCTTTTATTATATTAGTAAGACGGGACGAATCACCAAAGATTGCCTCGTGTCAAGAGACCAATTTGATAATATTGTGATCTCAGTGAGACAAAATTTGATAGAAATTGCAAGATAACTATCATCATAGATAAGAGAATTATTTCCTCGAGATGAATTGTTGGAGGCCATGTGTGTGGTATACCCTCAATATTGGAAAAATTGTCAATGTCCAAGAAATTTAAAAGCCGATTTTCAAAAGAGATTAAAATGTTTAGTAGGCCACTTTTGCAAGAAAGTCTTGATACATGGAGAACAGATTGGAGGTATTTTAGATTCATGAAAATTGTATCAACAAGGTGGACGCTTTGCTAAAACAATATGGAAGCAATATCCTTTTTTGGAGAATCCTAATGAAAATGGTGCTATAACAAGATTATGGAATACTTTAAGTGCTAGCCAATACCTACAAGAAAACATATCAGAATATTTTAAATTAGCATATTTGTGTCAAACCATGATTTTGGGATCAGTGGATGATGAGAGAATGTTTAGTGCACTATCATTTTTGAAGTCAAAGTTGAGGAACAAGCTTGATAAACATGTGGATACATGTTTAAGATTATATGTAACAAAGTATGATGTTGACAATTTTCCATATGAAAGAGCACTAGCGCTTTGGCGATTAGATTGTGATAGAAGGGGAGAAAACAATATAACAAATTTATCTAATGAACTTGATACAGAACATAATGTTTTGGAGGCTCATAATGACAGTACATCTGGAGAAGATCATGTTCACAATGTAGAAAATGATGACCAAGATGAGAACTGGGAAATTGAAATATCCTAGGACTATTATTTTGGTATACATGTTCCGTTGATCATGCAAGATTACTACATGTCAAATTCAGGTGAAAATGGGTTCTATATTTTGTATTTTTCATTGTAACATTGCAGCTAAATTTCTTTCATGTGTGTTATTTTAAGATTGATGTTTCATATTTAATCCTTACATTGTTTGTTTCTTATTTGTGACAGGAAATGAAGCTGTATTTGATGATTTTGGGACCTATTTCTTTTCACATAGATAGTGTTTGACTAGTATTAAATGATAAATAACTAATTTAACAAGACTAATGAAAAGCATCAATGGGCTCATTCAAGTACATGAAACTACCTTGATGTCTAGCTTTGACATCTTGGAAAATTTTAATGGTATATATGTTGCTTGTGTTCGGGGAATTTTGCTGAGTTTCGAGTTTTCTATTTTCTTGGAAAATAATTATTGATATTTGGAAAATGTGTGATTTTATATTGGTATTGGAAATGAAGCTAGTTTTGATCTTTGATTGGAAATGAAGTCGGATTTGATGAAGTTGGGACCTATTTCTTTTCACATAGATAATGTCCTAGTATTAAATGATAAAGAACTAATTTAAGAAGTCTAACGCTAAGCAACAATGGGCTTATTCAAGTACATGAAATTGTGTTGATGTCTAGCCTTGATATCTTTGAAAATTTTAGTGGTTTGTTTGTTGCTTGTTTAGAGGATTTTGTTGAGTTTGAAATTAGTCTCTTGAATGCTTATGGTTCTCATATCATGCATATATCGATAGATCGATAGATCTAGTTCTATTATTATAATCATTATTGTTTTCTTTATATATTTGGTGGTTTGAGGAAAGATATTTTATTTCTTTTCACTTTGTGGCATGATTTCGACATCTTCACCTTTTAGAATATAGTAAAATATTTTTCTTATTATAGATTTTTCTTGGAAAAGAATTATTGAGAGTTAGGTGCAAATGCACAACGTTGTGTAGCATTAGTGTGATAAATATGGGATAGTGCAAATCATAGTTTTGAAGATTAGTCTAAGTTGACTCGTACCTAATCAACTCAATCAAGTTGATTGTTGGTTGAATGGCCAATTGTTGGTTCAATGGACAGAAGGTCTTGCAGGCACAAATACCAAAGGGAAAAATGGAGCCCATCATGGGGTACTCTTTGTAATTCTCCACCACTGCTACCTTCCATGCTTCCTCAAACTCCTCTCCAACCTCAATATCAGTGTTAGTAGTAGCATGAGAAACAACACTACGCTTAGCAGAACTAGAAGAACGCGTTTTCCAAACTACACGAGAACTACTTCCCTCACGAGTCACCATGTGCCATGCTTGGTCTCGGTGGTTCTCTTCCTTCTACTCTTGGTTCAATTACCATATCTTCATTGGAACCAACACCCCGAACTCCACTAGACAACGATTCACCATTTTGTAGTAGTGATTCGCCATTTGTACTAGTGATTCACCATGATTTTATAGGATAATATAATCTTGTGAGAGATTCGCCAAAAAATTATATATACATATTATATTATTAATAAAATCGCCTTCCATTTTTCCTATGTATCATGGGGATTTGCCTATTTATTATATATATGAATTTAGGGGGGTTCTTAAAATTTTCCCTGTTCAAAAAAATATAATTATCTCACCGAAACAAATCTACACAACTCACACAATCACATACTACTGCATAAGACTATGCTGAAACAAGGTTCAGCTTCCATGTTCAATCATTGTGATCTGCTGAAGATATTTTGCATAAATTCCTTCACAGTTTACACACACCACTCCACTCACACACACTCTCCAAGCTCACACAACCATCCATCAAACAATAATAATAATCGTACTTCTCACACAAGTATTAACCAAAATATCCTCAAAAATCCAAAGCAATACCATGGGTGAATACCATGGTTATGTAAATATCTGGGACACTTGTACCATGGTAATATAAAAATAAATACCACAGGTGAATACCATGGTTAATTCAATACCAAGGACACCCATACCATTGTAAACTCTAGGTAAATACCATGAGTCAATAGCATGGTTATCCTAATACCACGAACCCTTGTACCATGGTAGTCTCCAAGCCAATACCATAAGTAAATACCATGGTTATTATGATATAACAGATCCATGTACCATGTAATATCCAAGTAAATACCAATACCATGATTATGCCAATACCATAGACCCCTATACCATGGTAATATCAAATTCAATATCATAGGTAAATACCATGGTTATGCCAATACCACGGACCCCTATACCATGGTAATCTCCAAGTCAATACCACAGGTAAATACCAAGGTAATACAAATACCTATCATGTCAATACCAAGTGTCGACCTGGACCACACACAAATCAATACCAAGTTAATGATACCATATTAATGCCAATATCAAGGTAAACACCCTGCAACTAAAAAAACAAGCAACATAATCATCTGAAATACATGTCCATGCTGACATCAATGCCAACCATCAATCGCTACAACAAACAACTAAACCAAAAAATTTATCCTCAATTCCAACACCAACAACCATCTTTGATTATGTGGTTGTTTTTTCAATAATTTTTTTCAAGTGGAGTTTATTTTGAAGATATTTTTGCTCAGTTGTTCACCCACACTTTGGATGGTCATGCCAAGCAATGGTGTTACTCTTTACCTATTGCTTCTATCCATACTTTTAAACAATTGGTTAATGAGATTAATCTTGTATTTGAAAAGTATGATTATTAATATGTTTGTAATAAAATTAATTAACTTAGGATAGAATTAACTAAATCTTCATAACAGTTCGTCGATTGATTTCTTCGCATTTGTTATGAGTTTCTTTGCATTATCCATGTCTTATCAATCCTTCATCCCATAGTCTCATTAATAAACTTGTCAATATTGAATCCTTTAATCATGTTAAACCCTTGGACAAACATTATCCTGATCACCCTATTTCTCTACTGAATTGTGTGATGATTATAGTCCAAGTTTTACGGTTTAATATTTTTTTCAATGGAGGAATTAAATTTGCATATCTTTCAATTAGAGTGAGATTTGATCAGTGAGGAATTTCTTTTAGGTGTATCTACCCCCATTCACCACACCTTGTGTCAAAATATTGGTAGTGAATAAATTAATCTAACAAAAGGGAATGAATTTTTTCAAGAAGATGATATGTAGTTATTTATGATTTTTGTGCAAACATTTTTAATATATATGATGGAAATCAACCATTCCTGAACCAGGATATTATGATTTGGTCCCTTTTAATGATGCAATTTGTTCTAATATAGAGCTGACCAAGTGTTCAAATTTTAAATTGGCATCTTTAGAAAGTTCTGAGTCTTATAAGAAGTCAAGGAACCTCAGTCTACACTGATGGTTATGTTCAACCCTTGCTACCCTGATGAAACTTGTGAATTTGGCCGGATCAAGGTTTTCTTGAAAAATTCCATTCTTATCATTATTTCATGGGATGTGGATTCATCCTTGAGGGATGTTGGTATATTCATATTGATTTCTTTATCCCTCAATGCAGAATCTATGATTAGATACACAAAATATTATTTATGTACCCTTATCCATGTGAATCACCGATCTTGAGCCTAGGAACAAAGATATTTTTGAATGATGATCAAATCCTCTGACTTAACGCCCCTTCCCCCTCATCCATCATCAGTTTTGACCCACACACTAGAACTGATAATTTCCAATATGTAAGTGATTCATAGTTTGATTTTGATCTTGCACATGATGTAGATACGTCCATAATGAATTTTTATTTGCAAGGTTTTCAAGCTAGTTGTTTTTACGAACCTATTGCAAATTGGTTAGAGTGGTCATACATTATGATCGCAATGGCTCGTAACAAGTAACTTCATCTGTTCAACCAAAATTTATATGGTTATGAGTGAAAGAGGTATTTTAATGGTGTCCCTTGTCTTCATCCTTCTTACCAACATCAGATAGAGCATTCATGTACATTACATTGTTTTGCTTGCACTTCGTACCTTTTTCTTTGTGTGCAATGGACTTGGTTGTCTATATTTCTTATTGTACATTATGTTTTATTACTTTCACTTGATGATATATGTCGAATTAAGGTTTGTGAGAAGCTTCTATGGCTGCATTGGAAATTCATTTACTTAGTCTCGATCCTCTACCTTTTAGCATAGGTTAGGTTGCATTTAGTTAGTTGCATTGTGATGTTTTATTTTCGTTTTATTCTCATGCTTTTCTTGTCTTGTTTTCCTTATTATTGATTTGTTTTCAATAATTATTTATGGAAGTTATTTTTTAGCTTCAATATAATGTAGCTAAACTTTGGGTAAGGAAAATTGTAGTGATGTTCAATCCTTGGATAATTTGTTACTTTTCTTCTTTGATTATGCATTTACATCTTAAATAGTTAATGATGTCTTGATGTAAAATATGATACATTGGCTGGAAAACTATAAGAATAACCATGATGCCTACATCCATTTAGGATCATCATTTATAGACTCATTTTGTTAATTGAATGGTGTTCTCTCACTGATTCGATCAATTAGTGAAAGAAAATGGGAAAACTAACAACAAGAAAATCAATATCAGAGGTATACATAATTGTCCCCAAGGGAATAACCTCTTCTTCTCTCAATAGTTCGAGATCCCTCTTCCACCCTAAAAAAAGTAATAAGTGTCTAAGCACATTTGAAACTAGAAAAATAAATAAAGGGTTAAATAAGAGAAAGGATTCCTACGCAGAGAGGAAACACAAGTAACTTTGTCGGGGTACTGAACAGGCTCGTTGGTAATGAAGCGATGGTTGTGTTCCTGTAGTGACTCCATTGGGGTATTTTACAAGCCTGTTGGTAGTGAGGCAACACTAGAGATGAAAAAAATACTTTTATTATCTTTAATTCACCATTACTATATTACCCTTTCTTGGATCGAAACAGATTTGATTTGGCAGGCATTGTAACGTGTTTGACAGAGTAAGGGAATAAATGAGACTACATCTATAATCAAGTTGAATGGGGAAGATGAGGTAATCCATCGAGTGAATCAATACCTCCCAAAGTACTGATACTGCATGAGTAAAGGTAAAACCTAACCTAAGAAGCTGGAGTTCTTCCATTGTGTCACCGAGTGTTGTCGCAACATTAACGCCCATCCAAAATTTTTGATGTATTCAATTTTGGAGCCTACATGAACTATCGTTTCAAGCTATCTTATGTAATATTTTTATTTTTTCATGTTTTTCTAAGTTCCAACCATCCTTGCAACATTCCTAAGAGTATATTTTCCTCCTAGTTCAAAGTTTCTAAGTATCACCTTCTTATCCTTGGAAGCTCTTATGTCGTCTTTCTAACTTTAGAAAAATAACTAGCTTTCTTTGACTTCTTGATTATATTTCTTCACTTTACATACATACCACACAAAAGAAATAAATCACAATTTTTAATCCTAGAGAAAACACACTTTCTAAATTTAGCAGTCACGTAAGCACTAATGGAGGAAATTGCACCCTCTTGAGAAAGAGCACACTTCAAACTCTTAGTGGAGCATACTTCATTCTACTAGTCAAGAGCACTTATTGCCCATAAGGAGCGCACATTCCTTGTTCACATTGACTACTCCCCCTTTTTCTTCAACTCCAACTCACTCCTTGTCAATAGAACATGCTCCCTCTTGTTTCTCATGCATGCACCCTTCCTTATTTGCATGTTAGGCACACTCATAGAAAATATTGGCTCTCTCCACTTAATGTAACTAACTCACTCATCAATCAACAAGTGGTGAGCATGCATTAACTTTCTTTGCATGTGAATTATTTTATAATTTCCCATCTAATTATTCATTCCCATCATCAATATTCACTCTGGATTGAGCGTATTTTCTCACCACAAGGATTTTTTCTTCAATATTAGTCTCAAGTGTGTGGATTCTCAGTAAGTTTTTCAATGTGTGGATTTTTATTTTTTTTTATTTTTTAGTGGTGATTAAGTTTTCCTTAGTGGAGTTTCAATTTATTTTCGCATTCAAAGTGTCATTTTCATCCATACTTCCTCCTACAAGTGTTGTCTTGCTGTCACAAGTGAAATTTCTAGTAACTCTTCAAATTCCATGACCTTTCACCTTCCAATCATGATTGTGGCAGAACCTATAAACACCTGCAACCCTTCTCTTTGACTGTTAATGTGTTCTTGACTTGATATTCACCTTCACTTAATGTTTTTTAGCTTTATTTTGGCTAGATTATAGTTAAAAAAAAAACAAAGACACTTTTTCCACCAAAACTACGCCCAACAAGAAGGCTCTCTTCCAAAAGAGCTCATCACACGTTCAAGTAATAGTTAGGAATCCTTGTCCACTATCACTATGCCCTACTCTCTCACTGGTCCTCCTTGGAATAATGCACACTCTCAAGCATTAACATGTCCCTCCTTTTTCATTTTCACTTTTCCTTATGCCTAAGAAACCCCCCTCTCTTTCTCAAAGGGTGTATAATAGAGTCTTAAGCCCCAGTTAGGCCTTGTATTCTCACTATTTTCCTAACATGCACCCTCTCTCTTTTCCTTGGTGTAGTGTGCACCCCTACTAGCTAGTCAAGCCACCTTGTCTCACTTTGATAGGCTTGTGTTTCTAGCTTTACAAGTTGTATCCTTAATCATCGTCTTTTAAATAGTTTGCATGTGATAGTTAGGGGATTTCCTGAAACTATTTATTGTTTTCCATGAGTGAATTTACACTTTCATGTGTTACAGATATAGAATAAATCACTCTCTCATAATTTTCTGAGGAAGTTCTTAATACCACCCGTAGAGCTAATTCAAAGAAATTTAAGAAGCTAGTAGTGAGGAGGCAGTGAAAATTACTAAGCTATATGTCCCTATTCATTCAGACACATAGTGCTTCATTGGAAAATCTTTGAAGGTATCATGGAAGGACATCAAAGATGATTTCATGCAAAATAAATTCCTAGAAGACTTCCAAGATAGGGAAATGTACATAAATATCAAGAAGTCCAAATACATAGAGTTTCATGCAAATTACCTCTGATGCCTTGTGCAGAAGGTATCAAATGGATCTTGTTACACATGGATAGCAAGAATTTAGTTTGCAGTAGTGAAAGTGGGAATGAGATTGCTACTTATCTTTCACATGAAATTCATTCTTATCACAATATGGTAATACCAAGGGAATATGTGAACAAAATATTTTATGCAACTTGGGAAAATCTCAATACCAAGGAAGTTATAAAATCTTGGTGCTAAGAGCCTACAAAATTTTGATAGATACCAGGTGTAGTTTACCAGTCCAAATATTTGATAAATGTTTACGAGTATCTCATGGCGATGTGATATTGACTACATGGAAAAAAGAATGAAAAATACTTTGAGGAGAATTGGATTTACTTGCTCAACATGGTTTTCTCAAGAGGTAAAGTTTTGAACTCAGCCTATATCCTCTCCCACGAAGTACACTTTCACATACAATAGGCCAAGATAGCAATAAAAGACAAAAAAGAACCAGATTTTTACATCCAGCTTATCTGTTGGATGGTATTTGTGCTCGTTATGAGCTCACCGAGATGAAATGGAACTGGACCCCTAAGGAGAAGTTTCTTGTCTTCTTCCACTACAAACTATTATTAGAAGTTAGTTTCCAAGGAGTATATACACAATCAAATAAGCATTTATTTACATTTTTCTACAACATGATCATTGAAATAAAATATCCTTGCATGAAATATTATGTGAAGTAAGCACTTTATGAGATTACATATTGGATTTATTCATCACATGGCACATACATTAGATGTTTTGGGTGTCAAACTACCCCTCACCTTATGCCTAGGTATGTGACCAATAAGTTGGTCTTGCAGGAGGTAACCTATCATTTGAAAAATGGATTGTTTGGATAGCTCTAAAGGATGAAGAAGGCTCATTGGCCCTCTTTTCCTTTACATATTGAACTTTATGAGCTTAAGAACCTTAAGGAATTTGATGATAAAATTGAAGAACTCGGGCGTATTCACTTTAGAATGATGAGTTTTCATAGATATGATCCTAGAAAAATATGCAGAAAACATTGTGATAAGATACAATATAACTAGCCGTATGGACCTATAACCATTCCAAAAGTTAAAAAAGTAAATAATTGGTACAATGCACTAAGAAAGAATCGTCCAGGAGATGAGGTAGGGCCCTCCCAGATTTCATAGGCACTAGATGTATATATGGAGGATGTTCGAAAATAATTCGCTACCCAAGTGGACACTGTATCACTTATAAAGAGGATAAAACATGATCTAGTGGCCGAGAGTAGTAGAAATTTCAAAGCTAATCCAATGTGCAAAGGTGAAATTGAGGTAAAGCAACAAATGAAACATAAATAGGAGGAGGAGATAAGGTTAGAATTATAAAAGGAAATAGAATAAGAACACAAGAGAAAGGAGGAGTTCTTATAGAAAGAAGAAGAAGAAGAAAAGAGGAAGCAGGATGAATTTCTTAGAAAACAACAGAAAGTATAACAGGAAAGGAAAATAATGGAGGAAAAAGAACAACATAAGAATTTATAGGAAGAAGAAACGAGGAACAAATAGGAGGAAGAAGCCACACGGATAATAGTGGAATAAAAAATGGCTTGTGAAATGGAGGCAGAGTTGGAGGAGGAAGATGCCATTGAACCAATTGCAGATTAACCCAATACTCAGTTAGAATCTACTCTCACAAGAGGTCATATCCCATTTAATGAAATGGGAATTGTTCCCCCACCCGATGATAGGGTTATAGATGTATCCATTTTTACCTTTGACCAATTGAAGAACAATATTGCACATGAAAGGTGAAGGTACTTTCCAAATGATCTTATTCATTTAGCCTCCATATCCACCGAGAAGGTGATAGAACCTAATACTAGGAGAAATCCCTGAGTAGTCAGGCAGTGAATGTGGTTTTTGTGGCAAAAGAAGAAGATAATAATGGAAATACTAAGGGGGGGTGAACCGGTATTTATTTTCAATTGTTATTTTTACTAGCTAGATCACTTATATTTAGAACACAAAATGAAAAATGAAAGAATAAATAATTTTATTAATTTTTTCTTTCCAATAAATAAAATAATATTATAGGACTCCAACACTAGATGAAGACTACAATCTTCCAGGATCCAGCCTATATTGTGCCAAGCACCGATTTCGACTTTCCAAGGCTCCAACCTTGTCAAATTGAGGCACCAACCTCTAGGGCTCCAACCCTATCTCTGGTACAGGCTCCGACTTGGTTTCTTGAGGTCTCCAATCTTCTAGGGCTCCAACCCTATCTTCCAAGGCACCGAGCTTGTCTCTATTAGGCTCCAACATCTTGGGCTCCAACCCTTAGCTTCACTTCGTTAAGATATGTTTGGTTATTCTTCATGGTTCCCAATGTCTTCTTCAACGAGACCTATCAATATTCTTCTACACCTTCACTTAGTGTCCACGTCACATCATCAATGACAACCTTGTTCTTCACAAGAAGGTGTCTCCATTGTTATTCATGATACCCAAAACAAATATCTCCAAGGTCAACTCATGATGGCTAATGTTGTTGAAAAGTCAACAAGAAATGTGTGTCTAATTTAATTTTCCCTTAATTAAATTGGACAATAGATTGTAATATTATCTCATAATCACTTATAATAGTTAACTGAGTGTCATAGACTCAGTGCGGCTCATGAAATTTGAGTTGAGGATATTTGGTGAGGCATGTAGAGTGATTCTATTTGTTTTAGAGTCCAAGTTGTAGTTAGTGTATTAGTTTAATGCATGAGAAATCAGTTAACTCAATTAAGTGAGTTAAAGTTAGTCTAAATAGTTGTAATTGATTGTTGTAATAGTGAGAGGTCAAGTGAATTAAATCAGATTTAATTCACATGCGGTGATTTGTCAAGTGAGTGATGATTTACTATTAATAACTGCATGCATGTCAGTTCTGTTGAAGACCTAGTTGAGACAGAGGTTAAAGGGATGTTATTTATTAGTTGTATTATTAGTAAATTGTCAGTGCGCAATTAGACAATCCTAGGATTTACCATGATGTATTGCACAATTTTGGAAGGTTGAATTTCCTAATTAATAGGGATCAATTCTTCTTAGAATTGTGTAAGCAAGGTAGGTTGAGCAAAGGCAAGAAATTGGTTAAGTGTTGGTCGATTTTGTCCAGATCAGTGTGATACAATTGGTAGATTGCCACAAACTCTTGTGAGAAGAGTGCATTGTAATTGTTTCATGATTCCTTGGTTTTATACAATACAGATAGAGGGGTTTTGAGCAGATTTCTTTCCCCGGAAAATTTCATGTGTTGTGGATTTGATTCTTTCTCTTACTTCGTGTGATTGTACGATCGTGTTTAATTTTCTCAAATTAATTGTAGAAGGATTTAGCATCTTTCTCTAGAATATTGCATGATTGGATTGAATCCATTGGTATACATATTGTTTGTATAATTTCTACAAATGCATCATGTTCTTCAATGCTATCTCCAAGATCAGCCAAGGCTTTTCTAAAAAATGTCTTCAATCTGGAACCTTCTTCAAGGTCACTCCACAAGGGCTTCAATCAAGGTCTCCAAGAATTTATAACCCTTAAAAAGGTGTCTTCAATGTTCTCACTTATCTTCAATACACTACTACAACAACCCTCCAAGATGCTTTAAGGAATTCTTATTCACAGGTTTCTTCAAAGGTTTACTTAGAAAGTATCTCCAAGAATTTTCATGTGCTTCAAATGTTATTTGGTAAGGCTACATTACCAAATTCTCTTCATGATCCTTAAAAAAATATTTTTATTGTTAAAAAGACTGCAAACAGAGTGCTTCATGACTAACTTAGTGTTTGATCCAAAAGATGACTTCACAAGGTTGATATGAGCCCTTACACTGAGCCTTCAAATGAGTTGTCACATAGGTGTATTCACCCACAGGTCCTAGCCTTGTGACTGTTATTTTTCCCAAAGTTTGATTGAATGTTTGAGCGCTACACAAATCCAAAGATTGAAATATAGTTCAAATTTTACAATGAATCTACCCATATCCAACTATATCACATTCCAAGTTCTAGCACAGTCTAAGGTAAAGCTTCACTGTATCTACCACAGGAAGATCCAAGCCTAAGTCTGAAGTTGCTTCTTATTTACCGCAAAAGGATCTAAGTTATTGTTGTAATATCCTTCACAAGCCACAAAAATAATAGCGTTATGACACAATCAAGCTATAAAGGCAAAGGTGTCATAATTCAGGAAAAATGCACAGTCTGAGGCACTGGGGTCACCACGGTTCAAGGTATGAAGCCCAAGGAGTATACAAAGTAAATTCAAAATAATTATGCCATTTTCCATGATGTCCTGAAGATTTCAGACCCAAAAAAAAATATTTGATGTTGTCCTTTCTTCTTTAAATTCTATGTTTCCTTTCACTTTTTTTTCATTCACATGTGTATACCGAGCTCCTATAGTATTCTGTGATGATCACCAAAATTTTTGTTGAGGATAAATGCAACCTGAACTATATATATAGCTTTTTTTGCAAGATAAGATAAGATACATGTCACTATATGGTGACAAACTTGAAATACAAGGTGTAAGTTGACTCACTGTTAAAAATATATATTTTTAACTTGAAAATTCAATATCTCACAACCTATTTGGAACTTAGGGGAAAATAAGGGATCATTGGAAAGAGGAAAAAATCATCTTTAAGATGGTCTAGGTCCCATTGAGAAAATATGTCTCAAAGGTGGAAAAATATTTTTTTCTTTGTGACTATCCTTAAATTTTATGCATAAAATTTTTGGGAAAACATTAAGAATGTTTGGGATAGTATGGCTTCTCCATTGTTTGCCTTCTTCATCATCATATGATCATGTAGGATATCCATGTCATCCAATAATAGTGCAGTGATATGTCACGAACCATAGTGAATCATTTATTAATTTTCCATTAGGATATTTCCAAGTCCTTCATGTCATGTCTCCAATCATTGTCCATGTCATTAAGACCTTCATCAAGTGCCATCTCATATGACATCATTAGGTGTGGTCATTCATGTATAGTCATTCAATATCAAGGGTAGGGACATCATCCGAGTTCTTTGATTCTTCAACAAGATTAAGAACATCATCATGATTTCTAGTTCATGGTTAGTTCAAGCATCTAGGACAATACATCTTCTTAGTGGCTTGACATGATAATGACATCATTAATAGCTTGACATATTCATTAATGAAATCCTTATCAAACAAGAGGGACTTGTAACCATGAGCAAGGACATCATCATATTGTGCATCACAAGAATATTTTCCATCCCAATAATTCCATATTGACATCAATGACAACCTTGATTAACAAGTGTCTTATGAGTGAGAATGCATAATTGCAGAAAGAGATAGCTGTCGCAAAACAACAAGTTGATCATCTAGCAATAGAGAATCAATGGTTGTCCTATACTAGTATCAACACAATGGATTTATGGTCATCTACAATTGAATAATTAATTCAGATGGAAGACATTATGAAGTAGTTATAAAATGACATGATTCTCTTGCATGAGGTGGTGGCACCCCTAGTCCAAATTCAGAAGAAATATCAAGAGATCCTGAAGCTTCTAAAGGTTACAAGCAAAGTTGTAGATTTAATGAAGGATTGGGGCATCAAGTATCCTAATTTTCCTGAGAAGTTGGTAGAGAAATACATGATAACAACTAAGGTGGATAGAGCACAATTAAGACTTCATAGTAAGAATGACACCCATCTTAGTGAACAAGAAACCAACACTATAAATGCCTATATTCGACTACAAAGTGATTTAGAGTCCTTGGAAAATAAACTTAAACTACCTTATGTGGGCTCACTTGGAGAAAATAAAAGAGTTTATTGAGAAAATTATTCAAGAAATAGATAAATAATGTTTGGAGATCACCAAGAACGTTATTATACAGTATGAAATTGGGCCAACTAAAGTTCACATGAAATTATCTAGCTGTGAAATAACATACATTCAAGCTCCAAATACATATTATCATATGATTTGGAGGTGAAGATGTGCTATTTTGTAGAGCTACCAATCGTATTTAAACTTATCACATCAGAGTTCAGAGCTACTGAATTGTCATTTTCTCAATGAGAGTTTTGTCTTATTATATTTTTTTCCTATATAGCCACCATTTTGATGTAATTTATATTTTATGAATAATAAGTCCAAATGTAAATTAAGTCCAAGAGACACCTGTGGAATGTGAAGAGTCACATAGAATTGCATAGGTTGTGGAGATAAAAGAGTCACGAGGAAGCTCAAAGGTCATTATCATTTGTTATAAATAATAACTCATAACTCAAGCAAAGGGATTGGACTCTTAGGGATTTGGCCTTAGCTTCTCTAGTTGTGCATAAGGGAGAAGATCATTCTTTTGGAGAATCAAGTTGTAGCTTCATGTTCCACTATTGGAGCTAGTGTTTCATCAATGTAATAGTGTAATTGGATCTTTCATTAATTATCATGATCTCTTGGAGCCAACACTCTTTCATACATGTATCGCAAATGTTGTAAGAATATTCTTTAAATTTTTTTGGTATATGTTGTGTTGTGCATACTAAAGATAATTAAATATTTCGTTGCTTTAATTATGAATATTTTTGAATGGGTGGTGTTATGTATTTATATGATTGTTTTTCTCTTGTGAATCCTCTTATGAATCCTCTCTATTGCTCCTTGTTGGAGAGGGGTCCCCTAAGGCACAATTTTTTATGTAAATTTGTATAAGTATTGTATGTGTGCGTTGCATGATTGAGTCAAGGGGCTTTGGGGTGGGTCAAAGTCCCTAATTTTGGTGTAAAAGGGTTTAAGGGTAAACTTTGGGCCTCAAACCATGGTTTGATACTATAATATCTGTGCGCTAGGCAAATATAAATTGATAGATCGAGTATAAGAGAGTGAAATTAAGTTAAGTTTATGATATTTTGAATTTGATATGTATGTGTCTATAATACATTGTAAGGGTTTGTCTGGGTTGGGTTGAAAGGCACCTACTGGCTGTGTGTGCAGAGACCTAGTTCTTGCTATGTGCGGACTCTGCTGTCTATGTGTGCGAAAGGGTTACGTAAGGGAAAGTCTGATGTGTATTGAAAGATCTAAGTTAATGCAAAGGACTAATTTTGGAAAGCTTACATTGTTATGAATCTGAGTTATTTACTATTTCTGTTATATTAAGATCGCATTGTTTGTACTTCTTATTGATCATTGCGCGAAGATATATGTTATATTTACATTGATGAATGATATATTTCTTAAGTAATTGCATTTTCAGATTTGGATTTGTATGTTATACTTTACCTACACTAAAGGATCTGTGGCTTTGTCTTAGTCTGTTAAGGATTGTGCACAATCTGTGATTCTACTTTATACTATTGTGCGCATCTATTTACAATTGGTAAATTATTCATTCGATTTGCTTAGGATCACTTCATTATTTTCTCCCTCAAGGTGAAGAAACATGGTTCCAACACCCCCCCCCCATACTGCTTCAGGTGAGACCTTGATCTGCGCAAGTAGTTCATTAACGAAAGGGCCAGTATTTGGAGGGTTTGTTGGTTTATTCATAAAATATGAACCTAAGTCAGGACCCCTCAAGCTAATAAATGGTTCAGTTGCTGGGACCAGGATCATTTTGAGGGAGATTTGATGTTGTGGCATCCTTCATGAAACAAATTGCAAGATGGATGGATAGAAAGATCCTTGATTTTCACTCCAAGAGAATAGAAGTATTAATTTGTCTGACGAACAGTGGGTACATAAATAAATTTATACAGAAGTGCATGAAATATTATTTTGTTCCTTTGCGCACGAGCTATAGGAGTGGTTGTCGTGCTTAGCTTAATAACATCACTGCATAAAAGATGACGTAGTCACTAAGTGGACTCCTGAATTGATCCAACAAATAGAGACGTTTGACAATAAGATCACCCACGCGGTAGATCATTGGATCGATCACCTCTTGGGAGGATTTGTGACTGAATTTTCCATTGACCAATTTGTTCCATATTTTGAAGCAGAAAGAATTTTTTTCAAAGGCCCTAGAGGTAAGTTCCTGCACTCATTGAAATTATTGCTGAAAATTATATTATGTGAATGATGTTGTTAGTGTGAACATACTGCTTGAATGCATCAAAGAGGTCCAACTACGCGTAGTGGAAAATTTTACCGTGAAAATAAAAAAAATAAAAAAAAAAAGTTATAGCCCTCTCAAGCCTAGATCTGATAGTGAATCTGAGCCAGAAACTAGTAACTCAAGTGACCCTGAAAAATAAATCTCATCACACTAGAAACCTTTGATTATGTTTCCAACTCCATCCACTCCACTTCTGCACTCACATCACACACCACCCACTCCATCGTGTAGTCCATCTCCCCCACCACCTACACCTCCCCTTGAAGTAGACATTACTACATCAATGAAGTTAACTAATTTCAAAGGCATTGGAAACGAATATACTGATCACTTCTAGATTGTGACTGAGGCCATATGGTAGGCTCAAAATATTAACAATTTTGATATTAGAAATGCACAGTTGGCTACTTCTTTCCAATATCGTGCATTATATTGGTACATCGGGTATGCTCAAGAAAAGTTTAATGCTAACTTGGAACAAATCAAAGCGGCCCTAAAAGAAAATTTCAAGAAACCTAAGTCATACACGCAGTTGGTGACTAAAAATAAGGAGATTCATCAAGAGGCTAATGAATCTGTATGGGAAGTCGATCAAAGGTTGAAGTGCACCATCAAAGATGGTGGATTTGTTATTGATGATAATCAGCATAAGGAATGGTTCTTTTCTATGTTTCTCCCACATCTACGCCAGCCCTTAGGTCAGAAAACAATTTCCACACAAGTGAAGGATATGGAGGTTGCAATGAAATTGGAGGCTGCCCCTGTTGGGTGTGAAAAAAAAATTGGACCCTATTTTTCGGTGGGTGGACCCGCCATGGTTTTGTGCATGGTTTTTCACATGGTTTTGGGGCATGATGGTTTTCGGCCCCTAGTATTTTGTAGATCCTGTTGACCACCTATAATTTTTTTTATATCAAAAGGTGGCCAAAAAATTTTGGAGCCTTCAAGAAACACTTTTATTGCTAAAAATTTTATCTCTTGAAGACTCTTGAAGGCCTCATGCCTCTGTCCAAATCTTCATTGTTGTTCCCTTTTTATACTCAGAAATTCTGCTGATTTCATGAGAGAGAAAATTTCTGCAAACACCATTTTCCCCTCCTTCCACTTCAAAACTAACCTCATTTTTAAACCTTTTTTCTCCATAAAAATCCTTCATTTTCATATTTGCCCCTATTCCCTTCCATCAAAACCCCTTTGATAAAATTTAAGACTCTTTATTTGCCTTATCGAAACCCTCAAAATCCTTTGAAAACCATTGAAAATCTATAAAAAATACATATTTTTGTATAAAGGCTTAAGCCCCCTTGGGCTAAGTCCTAAACCACTTCCCCACATGTGCCCACACACTAAAAACTAGGCGTTAGACCCATCGAGCACTTATCACATCGGAACCTCCGAACAAACACAAGTCTTTTTGTGTGTGTAAACATTGAAACCTCCGATGTCGTTTGGCCTTTTGTATAAACTCCTCCCCCTTCGCTTTTTCATTCCATATAGCCTACGCTCGGGACCAAGAGTTTAAGTCCCGCGACACCATTTTTGTTATGCGCATTTCCATTTCATGCCACCTCCGATCAGCGATCCCCGATCCATCCTCCACCGTCGATCTGATTTGCAGATTGACGGCCCCAAAATCATCACATCGGAGTTTTTCTGTCGGCTCGTTTAAATTTTATTATTATTCAAAACCGCCGATTGTGATCTCCCGATGCATCTCCCACTGCCGATTTGATCTGCAGATCGACGGTCTACATTTGATCGCATCAGATTTTTTCATCGGGTGTGTTTATAACATTTTCTTTTCCCCCCGCTGATTACGATCCTCCGACTGGATCCAGACCGTCCACGTGTCCAGATTGGACTGTCCCAGATCATTCCTGCATTACTTCATTGCCCTCCACCTTCGCTAAAGGTTTAACCTTAGTTTTTCACATTTTCTTGTTAAATCTGAATAATGTGAATCTTTCACATTATTAATCCGCCGCTTATCCCGACTATTGATCTTCTTGATTACTCATCATCAACGGCTTTGATTTAATTATCCCTCAACTCTCCTTTTTTAACCTCTTCTATGCATTTCTCCACCGTTAGATGATGCCATCCAATGGCCACACTCCTCCATCGCAGCCTTCTAAGAAGTTTTACCCAATAAACACAGGATTTCTTAATTAATTTTTGTTTTTGCAGGTGATTGATGGTTTTTCCATTATATTGAAGAGAAAGCCGAAGGCTAGGAATGACGATTCTCATGCTTTTGATTCCTCAAATGGAGCCATTCACGGGGCTTGAACTCCACGTCTCGTCAATGTTTCATGAGGCATTGATGGCATATGAGCCCTGCGTGGCCTACACATCAACAAGACACAGCGTGATTTTTAAAAAGAATATCAGTGTCAAAGACAGAACATACCAGAACAGAAGATTGAAGACAGATTTTTGGGGATTACGGCTAAGATTGATTATCAAAAGCCTAATCCTGCAAATAAAACACAGTTAAAGAAAATCGTAAGTGTTTAATCAGACAGAAAGGCCTCCATCGCCACATTTGAGGCAAATTGATTCCTCCCAGCTACCACAAAGCCACCTGTGCCTCAAAGCATTCAAACAGAGGCCAAATTTATTGATCAAAATCAGATATTCACCTCAACGTAGCCGAAGAGTTAATTATGCTAAAGGAATTTAATGCACAAAATATCATCAAAGTTATTGCATCCTGAAACATAGCCTAAAATTCAATAAAAGCTCCCACCGAGCTTTAATCTTAATTGTAAAAACATTTAATACAGAGGACACATATGTAAGCTTCTTCATCGAGCCCCTCAAAAGCCAAGAAGCCATTAAGACTGTATTAATTGTCTTGGGAGATCTTTATTCGATCTCACCTCCTCATTCTTCTATAAATACTTCTGTAGAAGATGAGAAATTGTTGGTTGCTGAATTTTGAAATATACTTGAGCTTGAGAGTTCTACTTGTAAATAGTGTTCACTGGCTCTTGAAGCTCTGCTTGTGATAGATAAGTTAGTCTGGGAAGTGTAGATGATTGCTAAACTAAAGCATTGGACTTAAAGCTGTAACTGGTTTGAAGCATCAATACAAGTTGATTTATGGAATCCTGGTCTATGTCGACGGTGACGTTTTTCTCATTGTAACTTGTTATTTTGTTTCTATTTTCACTTTGTCCATCTTCTTTTATAAAGAACATCATGCATAGAGTTAGGATTTACTATATAGCAATACCCTTCTCTGACTGAAAATCTTTATCTAAATATTTTCTTCCAATTTGTGTTATTTAGGAATGATTTAATTTAGTTTAAGCGTAGGAATGTTGGTGTTCCCTCATCCTATTGCCTTAGCTAATTGTTATTCTTAAATGTTATCTTCAGTATATTTTAAGTAGAGATGAACTAAGGAAGATATGGTGTGCCCTGGTCCTAGTTTTATCCCAAAAGACACTCTAAAAGTTTCCCTTGGAATGTGTTAAAAGATGGCTAGTTTGAAAGTACTTACCAGATCTTAGGCCATTCTTTTTTATCTTTGTGTTTTTCTTGAAAGTTACCAAGTAAAGCAGAGCTAGGAGAGGATTTGTGGTGAGCCCAGCCCGCTAGTTTCTTCTCCAACAGTTTCCTTCAAGTTTCCCTTTGTTTTAAAGTGTTTTCTATTGAAAGTGTATCGAAGGCTGGCTAGTTTCGAAGTACTTACCAGATCCTAGTTTTCTTTCATGTTTTTCTTAAGTGTGTGTCAAAGGCTGGCTAGTTTCAAAGTACTTACCAGATCCTGGACTGCTCTTTGTTCCTCATTTGTTTGATTCCCCTTCTTGTTGTATCATTTCATTCCATAAATCAAACTTTAAAGAGATCCTTAGACATAGATGACCTGCCCCATGGACCACTCTTGCCCCTTGTTGTGTCAATTAAACCCTATTATGACTCCATAGCCCAATGGACTAAAACCTGCAATTATCTATCTTTTTTGCCAAAACTTACTCTAATTTCTTGCAACTTCTCACCTTTGAAACTCTTTCCATTTAGGACTTTCCCTCAAACAATAATCATGCTCAACCATCCAAAAAACAAAACAAAACCCTCGGCCTTCATAACTAGCCTAATATCATTACCTAAAACCTTAAAGATAAATCCATCTTTACACTTATTGGAGAGATCCCTCTTCGGATTCAGGAGGGCTAGATCCTAGAATCCCAAAGTGGTTGAAATAATGTTGTTTCTGTGATTGGACTTTGCCAATCTTGCTAATTATAGATTGCTAACATTTCTGGCGACTCTGCTGGGGATCGAACCCAGAATCTCTGGTTCCCCTTAAAATTTCATGTGAACATCATGAGTTAAAAGCAGCCTTTTCAAGCACTACCAAGCAATGGTAATCATGATGAAACTTGTTTGAATCAGTGACAAGATAGGCAAACCCTAGGATTCTCATAAGTTTTTATCTAACCTTGAAAAATCAGCTGGATTAGCCATAAGAGTAGACTGTCTTTGTCTCATAACCATAGCTAAGTTTTGAAGTAGATTTAGAGTACTCTTAAACAACCAATAGGACTGAAAAATAACTTAGAAAACCCAAAAAATATTTCAGATTGGTATTCAATAAACATGGTGGTGGACCATTAAACATTTTACCTCTTTAGGAGCGAAAAATTTTCCACCTGGCGACTCCACACTCTGAAACTCCCAAAATACCAAATGACTCCACTGGTAGAAGACCCTGAACTGATTGACCAGACACAGTGACCTCTTTCCTAATTTACAAACATGATTCCAAGGATACAACGGAGATATGATGCAATGCGTAGAGATCATATCCATGGGTTTCCACATAAGATGCCCCGGGTGAATTGGGATGACAACCTGCCTGTTTTTCAAGGTGAAAAGTTTAATGACCCTTTATTACATCTCATCAAATTTCACATGCATGTACGGAGGTTGAAAGTTGAATGGCATGAAGACTGCCTAATGAAAATGTTCATGTTAACATTAGAAGGAAAAGCTAGGGATTGGTATGAATGCTTGAGATCTAGTAGTTTGTTTTCTTTAAAAGACCTTGAATATGTGTTTTATGAGAACTATAAAGAAAACACTACATCATTATCATGGGGTGCAATATATTATGATCCATCACAAAACATCACCAAACATGTTATAGATAATAATGAAGCTTTGGAAGAAATGCATCTTGAAGATATTTTAACAACCATTCATGAGTTTAATCTCTTATTGAAAATTTTTAAAAACATAGATGAATTATTTAAGGAAGAAATCAACCAGGAAATAAAAAACATTCCTCAATATATCCCTAAAAAATTATATAATGATTCATCATCCCTTACAGCTGAGGCTCAAGAAGACATCCAACCTCAAAATCAGTCTTCACAAGAGACAGAGAAATGCTATACTCCTGTTCAAAGGAACATGGAAACATCTTCCCCTTTGACAGAAAAAGAGGTAGATCAGACTATTTATAAACAGCCAGTCTCTGAAACTTTGTGCAAAACAAACACTCTTCCCCATTCAAATACAGAACTTTGTTGTAGAGATTTAGAAAGTTCTTTTGTAGATCAGAATGAAGAAGGACATGTTGATAACCCAGTATGTTTGATTGGTAGTATTACTTATATTCATGATTCTCCTAACTTCGATCTATCTACTGATGATGTTTCCCAAACAGAAGTTAATTTTGCAGGATCATCATTAGCAGATTTATGTGAGAAAATCAGTTCCTTCAAAGAAGTAATGAGCCAGTGCAGACTATTTATGATACTGATGATGAAAGTTTTCAAAACTTAGAAGTGAGTGAAGATTCATTGGATCTTTGATTTGCTTCATTTCAAATCATCAGTAATAGTTTCCATGTGATTGGGACTCAGCAGACTTTCGGCTCAAACGTTGAGGAGGAAAGTAATGAAGAAATTTTTGAGCAGGTTGAAACCAAGGAGCCTTCTCTTGAAAAAGAGGAAGCAATTTAACATACCCCTGCTTAATAATGTAATAACCTCCTCACAGAGTATAGTCCAATAAACCAGAGCTTACCAGGACTACAAGAGGATAGCCTTGCAATATATGATGAGTCCTCCAGTTCAGATAATAATGAAGATGAGGAAGCTTGTCTTCCTCAAAATAATATTTGCCTTGATCTAGCGGAAAAGGAAGAAATGATCCTGGTTGAAACACATCTTCCAAACACTCTTAACCAGGTATTATTTCAAGATCCCTATGACAATTTCCTGAAGACATCTGAAGAAGGGATAAAAGTTACAGACAACAGTATATCACCAAGTGCAAAAAATTTCAAAGCTGTTGTCAAGAAACAGAAAACATGGGAGTGGCCCTGCCTATCCAGCATGCTCAAATAAATGAGCAGAGACTAGTCATGGAATAATTTGATTGACTGAATGTATTGGAAGAGAGAGTTCATCAACTAAACATGTAAATATTCCATGTTAGAATAGGTTATATAGGAATGTCAATAAAGCTCGGTTCTGAGCATTTAGATAGTTGTTGATTTTTGTCTCCAAAGAAAATCAAAAAATTCAAAAAATACAAAAACAATAGAAAAGAGAAAAGAGGGCAGATTGTAAAAACAAGAAAGGTATAGCCCCATACCAAAAAGAAGAACCAAATCTGAAAGTGTGCAAGCTTAAATGCCACTCCTAAAAAAACACACTTCTAGTTAGTCAAACAGCCTAATCTTGACTAATTAGCTTTAAATTTTCTGCTGATAGGATAGTGAATTCGATTTGCCAAACTATTTAATCTTGGCTTATCAGTAGATAGATTAGGATAGAAATTAAAGGTTCAAACATGCTCAAAACCTGAACCTAATGTTTCCAAAAAAAGAATTGACTCAATCTGTTTTAATCTCTGAGTCAAAGAAGATGTAAATCTGGTTCTAATCAGCTTAAAATCTGAACCAGATGGTAAAGAAGGAACAACTCAAAACAGAAGTAAAAAAAGAGCTGTAAAAGGATGAAGGAAGTGCTTTGAATTTTTGGATATTATGCCTTCCATTTTGATTTGATTTTCTGCAAAATAATATCTATGTGCAGCTTGTCTTTTATGCCATAGACCAGCATCAAGTTAGACTGTTTAATCCTGACTTGTATGTTTTTAAATTTCTGTTGTAGAATTTAGAGAATAAAATCTGTTAGACTGTTCAATCCTAACAAATTAGTAGCTTAGGTAGAGAAACATATGGACTCAACTGTTTAAACTAAGTCCATGGAGAAATAAGGAGTAGAAATAGATTAGATTTCTTGCTTTCAAAAGAATAAAATGTTGTAAAAGAGTTTTCCAATCCAAGTGCACTCTAAAGAAGAAAAAATGTTAGATCAGTAAGATTGGGTAGGTAGAAAGCTTTTTGATGAAATTTCCATTGTTTTTATGGTTGCTAATATGTTTTCAAAGCAAGATCATCCCAACAAAGGAAGGGCAGCCCAATGGATGAGGCACTAATCAACCTCCCAGAGAATGCAAGTCTGAAGTTCTTGATGCCTTCAAGAAGGCACCATCCCCAAGTGGAGCCACTATTGGCCACCTATAAAATTTGTTATATCAAAAGGTGGCCAAAACATTTTGGAGCCTTCAAGAAACACTTTTATTGCTAAAAATGTTATCTCTTGAAGACTCTTGAAGGCCTCATGCCTCTGTCCAAATCTTCACTGTTGTTCCCTTTTTATACTCAGAAATTCTGCTAATTTCATGAGAGAAAATATTGCTGCAAACACCATTTTCCCCTCCTTCCAATTCAAAAATAACCTCATTTTTAACCATTTGTTCTCCATAAAAATCCTTCATTTTCATATTTTCCCCTCTTCCCTTCCATCAAAACCCCTTTGATAAAGTTTAAGACTCTTTCTTTGCCTGATCAAAACCCTCAAAATCCTTTGAAAACCATTGAAAATATATAAAAAATACATATTTTTGTACAAAGGCTTAAGCCCCCTTGAGCTAAGTCCTAAACCACTTCCCCACATGTGCCCACACCCTAAAAACTAGGCGCTAGACCCATCGAGAGCTTATCGCATCAGAACTTCCGAACAAACGCAAGTCTTTTTGTGTGTGTAAACATTGAAACCTCTGATGCCGATTGGCCTTTTGTATAAACTCCACCCCCTTCGTTTTTTCATTCCATACAGCCTATGCCGGGGACCAAGATTTTAAGTCCTGCGGTGCCCATCGCATCACAAATTTTTGTTATGCTCGTTTCCATTTCATGCCACCTCCAATCAGCGATCCCCGATCCATCCTCCACCGTCGATCTGATCTGCATATCGATGGCCCCAAAATCATTGCATCGGAGTTTTTCTGTCGGCTCATTTAAATTTTTTTTTATTCAAAACCATCGATTGCGATCTCCTGATGCATCTCCCACCATCGATTTGATCTGCAGATCGACGGTCTACATTTGATCGCATCGGATTTTTTCATCAGGTGCGTTTTTAACATTTTTTTTCCCCTTACCGATTGCGATCCTCCAATTGGATCCGGACCGTCCACATGTCCAGATCAGACGGTCCCAGATCATTCCCACATTACGTCATCACCCTCCACCTTCGCCAAAGGTTTAACCTTAGTTTTTCACATTTTCTTGTTAAATTTGAATAATGTGAATCCTTCACATTATTAATCCGCCGCTTATCCTGACCGTTGATCTTCTTGATTACTCATCATCAACAGTTTTGATTTAATTATCCCTCCACTCTCCTTTTTTAACCTCTTCTACGCAGTTCTCCACCATTGGATGATGTCATCCAATGACCACGCTCCTCCGCCGCAACCTTCTAAGCAGTTTTACCCAATAAACGCAAGATTTCTTAATTAGTTTGTGTTTTTGCAGGTGATCAATGGTTTTTCCATTATATTAAGAGAAATCCAAAGGCTAGGAATGACGATTCTCATGCCTTTGATTCCTCAAAGGGAGCCATTCACAGGGCTCGAACTCCACGTCTCGTCAATGTTTCATAAGGCATTGATGCCATATGAGCCCTGCGTGGCCTACACATCAACAAGACACAATGTTATTTTTAAAAATAATATCAGTTTCGAAGACAAAACATACCAGAATAGAAGATTGAAGACAGATTTGTGGGAATTACGGCTAAGATTGATTATCAAAAGCCTAATCCTCCAAATTAAAACACAGTTAAAGAAAATCGTATGTGTTTAATCAGACAGAAAGGCCTCCACCGCCACATTTGAGGCAAATTGATTCCTCCCAGCTACCACAAAGCCACCTGTGCCTCAAAGCATTCAAACAGAGGCTGAAGTTATTGATCAAAATCAGATATTCACCTCAACGTAGCTGAAGAGTTAATTCTGCTAAAGGAATTTAATGCACAAAATATCAGCAGAGTTATTACATCCTAAAACAGAGCCTAAAATTCAATAAAAGCTCTCACTGAGCTTTAATCTTAATTGTAAAAAAATTTAATACAGAGAACACATATGTAAGATTCTTCATCGAGCCCCTCAAAAGTCGAGAAGCCATTAAGACTGTATTAATTGTCTTGGGAGATCTTTATTCAATATCACCTCCTCATTCTTCTATAAATACTTCTGTAGAAGATGAGAAATTGTTTGTTGCTGAATTTTGAAATATACTTGAGCTTGAGACTTCTACTTGTAAATAGTGTTCAATGGCTCTTGAAGCTTTGCTTGTGATAGATAAGTTAGTCTGAGAAGTGTAGATGATTGCTAAACTAAAGCATTGGACTTAAAGCTGTAACTGGTTTGAAGCATCAATACAAGATGATTTATGGGATCCTGGTCTATGTCGACGGTGATGTTTTTCACATTGTAACTTGTTATTTTGTTTCTGTTTTCACTTTGTCCATATTCTCTTACAAAGAACAACATGCATAGAGTTAGGATTTACTGTATAGCAATACCCTTCTCTGACTGAAAATCTTTATCTAAATGTTTTCTTCCAAATTGTGTTATTTAGGAATGATTTAATTCAGTTTAAGCGTAGGAATGTTGGCGTTCCCTCATCCTATCGCCTTAGCTAATTGTTATTATTAAATGTTATTTTTAGTATATGTTAAGTAGAGATGAACTAAGGAAGATATGGTGTGCCCTGGTCCTAGTTTTATCCCAAAAGACTGTCTGAAAGTTTCCCTTGGAATGTGTTAAAAGCTGGCTAGTTTGAAAGTACTTACCAGATCTTAGGCCATTCTTTGTTATCTTTGTGTTTGTCTTGAAATTTAACAAGTAAAGTAGAGCTAGGAGAGGATTTGTGGTGAGCCCGGCCCACTAGTTTCTTCTCTAATAGTTGCCTTCAAGTTTCCCTTTGTTTTAAAGTGTTTTCTATTGAAAGTGTATCAAAGGCTAGCTAGTTTCGAAGTACTTGCCAGATCCTAGTTTTCTTTCATGTTTTTCTTAAGTGTGTGTCAAAGGCTGGCTATTTTCAAAGTACTTACCAGATCCTGGACTACTCTTTGTTCTTCATTTTTTTAATTCCCCTTCTTGTTGTATCATTTCATTCCAGAAATCAAACTTTAAAGAGATCCTTAGACATAGATGACTTGCCCCATGGACCACTCTTGCCCCTTGTTGTGTCAATTAAACCCTATTAGGACACCATAGCCCAATGGACTAAAACCTGCAATTATCTATATTTTTGGCCGAAAATTACTCTAATTTCTTGCAACTTCTCACCTTTGAAACTCTTTCCATTTAGGACTTTCCCTCAAACAATAATCATGCTCAACCATCCAAAAAACAAAACAAAACCCTCGGCCTTCATAACTAGCCTAATATCATTACCAAAAACCTTAAATATAAATCCATTTTACACTTACTGGAGAGATCCCTCTCCGGATTCAGGAGGGCTAGATCCTAGAATCCCAAAGTGGTTGAAACAATGTTGTTTCTATGATTGGACTTTGCCAATATTGCTAGTTACAGATTCCTAACAGATCCGGTCAAGGGAAATACGGTTATGTTTTAATCCAAGGTTAATGGATTGGGTTTTATGTATGCTTCGGCATGTATATATATGTGTTGTAACACTAAAAGGAATATAATGAAAAATCAGGCCGGTCGTCCCGATTTGGGATCTAGGGGAAAATGTTTGTGTATATCTGTTTTATGTTTTATGCTCTCGCTATTGTTTATTTTCTGTTTTTTTTTTAAGATTCGTTTGTAGATAATTTCTATACAGGGTTAAAACCTACTACAGGCTCAATACCTATTACACTGGGAACTATACAGATTCAGAATTAGTTTGAAGGCATGCATATATATATTCAAAGCCTGCATAAGGACAAGGGCAAGGAGGTCGGTGCAGAGGTTTGGTGTATAAAATGTAAAGCTTTTGGGCACCATAAAGATCACTTTCATGTCTTCAATAACTACCTGAATGTTGGAGGTCCTAGTCCATTAAATACTCTTGTGTGATGCAAAATTTGTCAAATTTTTGGATTACATGATACAAATTCCTACCTGGGTTGGAAAGTATCAACTTGACTTGAAGCAGTTGTTCTAAAAATTATGTTCATCATTGGGGCATGATGAGCAAAATTGTCACACCTTTGATATGATGTTAGATAAAGCTAAGATATATAGAATGCAGGTTGAGCCTACATCACCAACATCTCCTTCTAGGCGTGGAGGATTCCAAGGTAGAGGAAGTGTCCGACGAGGTGGATTAGCTGGCCAAGGAAGAGGAAAAGTAATTTTCTATAACTATGGAGATGCTGATAATTATGTGCATGAATATCTGAATCCAGCATGACAGTCCTGCAAGTACTATAGACAATTTGATCATGTCATAGAATATTTTCCTATTTTGATTGATAAAATGCAGGAAAAGAATACGCAGACCCCAACACAAAATCTTGAGATGGCTCGCGCGGAGACCCGTGAAGAAGATCCCAGTGTGAATGTGGTTACTAGGAGTGGTGTATCCACCAATGAAGTTAAAGGAAAGGAACCATCCACCGATATATGGATCTGTAAAGCACCTGAAAACAAAGAAGGCTTTAATCTTCAGCACACAAAATACACCTTTATTGAAGCACGAAAAGAATTTGCAGAAGGAAGTGCATCAACCTCGGGAAGGAAAATGAAGGAAGCAGGAGGAGATGAGGAGATCAAACCATTTCTACAAGCACGTATAAATTTAATACACAATAGGAAGGATGTATAAAATATGCAGGCATCGATAGATAATTGCGCAGAGAAAGAGCAGACGATGGTAGAATAGTTAGCAAAATTTATAAGAACAAGAAGGGAACGGGTAAGGAGATGCATATGACCGCGCATATTGGTGCTTATGAAATGGACCAAGTTATTTTAGGCCTGGGATGGGATGCTAATTTTCTACCTAAGCAAACATGGCAGCGCATTGGAGAACCGAAGCCGAAGTGGTCTACCATTCAACTGTGCATGGCCAATCAGCAAAAGATCATTCCCTTAGGGATGTTGTCGCAACTTGTGGTCAATATAGAGGGTGTTAAGGTGATTTCAGACCCCATCTTGTGTTGCTAAGGTTAGATTGGGCCATTGACATGGATGGTGTTATCAATATGAAGAAACGGAGGATGGAATTTGAAATCAATGGAGTCTGGGTAATCATTCCTCTCGATCCTGTAGAAGGACAAAGTATACTGAAAGAGTGCGCATTTAGGATGAGATCGATCAAATATATAAGTTGACCTTGCGCGAGGAATACTATATTAATCTAGCAGCATATTGGAATCTTAAGTGGGATAAGGATAACTCTTGTTTTTCAAACTCTGATGAAGAACTGGAAAATTGGCATAACCGATTAAATGAGGTTTGCGCTGCGATGTAATCACGTGACCCGATATTTGTGATGTATAAAATCTGGGGTACATGATTTACCACACTATGATGGCTCAACTAATGTAAACATGTTTATGGGAGAGCTTGAAAGGACCGTGCTTGAAGGACAGAGATTCCATGCTTTAGATCTTGGCTTGCGCACTACTCCAGCAAGATGGTGGGAAACCCATAATGAGAATATGGAAAAATGGGAAGAATGTGCGCACATGAAGAGGTTGAGTTTTGAATTTCTAGTCATTAAAATGGAATATATGTACTCTCAAAAATCCGCACAGACATTTGGCAAGATGGAATCAGGTATGGGGTGTAGATCCTATTATCACTGAGATTGAACCTCAGGCTGAGAAAGGAAATTTCGAGGTAACCTCAAACCATGCATAGCCAAGTAGCTAGCCCTACTAGGCTAGGAGAGGGCTCTCTCCGTATAGAACACAGTTAAAATGACTGAGGAAAGAATATTTTAGGCTAGGTATAGTAGCTCAGGGTTTTTATTTTGATTGTGTAGGGTTTTTCTAGATCAAGAGGAGTCAAACAGCTAGGGTAAGGAAATTAGGTAAAAATTTGAAAGGGTTCTAAGGGGCAAGGTAGGTAGAAGGTTTGACATTCAAATGGTGATTATGGTGATTTGAAGAGACTGTTGAGGAGTTAGGAAGAGCATACAAGATGAATTCTCCCTAAACTGAACAAAATAAACAAATTATGCAAAATTTCCCCAAACAGAGCATGAAAAATGAATTTTTCCTTTCAACTTGAAATTAAGAATATAATAGACATGAAAATGATTTATGAGCTTACAATACATTCATACAAATTACCACAAAGAAGAAACTATGTCAAACACTACATACCACATGGATCCCAAACAAGGAAAATTTTAAGAACCCCCCTAAATTTATATATATAATAAATAGGTGAATCCCCATGATACGTAGGAAAAATGGAAGGTGATTTTATTAATAATATAATATGTATATATAATTTTTTGGTGAATCTCTCACGAGATTATATTATCCTGTAAAATAATGGTGAATCACTAGTACAAATGGCGAATCACTACTACAAAATGGTGAATCGTTGTCTAGTGGAGTTCGAGGTGTTGGTTCCAATGAAGATATGGTAATTGAACCAAGAGTAGAAGGAAGAGAACCACCGAGACCAAGCATGGCACATGGTGCCTCGTGAGGGAAGTAGTTCTCGTGTAGTTTGGAAAACGCATTCTTCTAGTTCTGCTAAGCGTAGTGTTGTTTCTCATGATACTACTAGCACTGATATTGAGGTTGGAGAGGAGTTTGAGGAAGCATGGAAGGTAGCAGTGGTGGAGAATTACAAAGAGTACCCCATGATGGGATCCATTTTTCCCTTTGGTATTTGTGCCTACAAGACCTTATGTCCATTGAACCAACAATTAGCCGTTCAACCAACAATCAACTTGACCGAGTTGATTAGGTACGAGTCAAATTAGACTAATCTTCAAAACTATGCTTTGAACTATCCCATATTTATCACACTAATGCTACACAACATTGTGCATTTGCACCTAACTCTTAATAATTCTTTTCCAAGAAAAATCTATAATAAGAAAAATATTTTACTATATTCTAAAAGGTGAAGATTTCGAAATCATGCCACAAAGTGAAAGGAAATAAAATATCTTTCCTCAAACCACCAAATATATAAAGAAAACAATAATGATTATAATAATAGAACTAGATCTATCGATCTATCGATATATGCATGATATGAGAACCATAAGCATTCAAGAGACTAATTTCAAACTCAACAAAATCCTCTAAACAAGCAACAAACAAACCACTAAAATTTTCAAAGATATCAAGGCTAGACATTAACACAATTTCATGTACTTGAATAAGCCCACTGTTGCTTAGCGTTAGACTTCTTAAATTAGTTCTTTATCATTTAATACTAGGAAACTATCTATGTGAAAAGAAATAGGTCCCAACTTCATCAAATCCGACTTCATTTCCAATCAAAGATCAAAACTAGCTTCGTTTCCAATACCAATATAAAATCACACATTTTCCAAATATCAATAATTATTTTTCAAGAAAATATAAAACTCGAAACTCAACAAAATTCCCCAAACACAAGCAACATATATACCATTAAAATTTTCCAAGATGTCAAAGCTAGACATCAAGGTAGTTTCATGTACTTGAATGAGCCCATTGATGCTTTGCATTAGTCTTGTTAAATTAGTTATTTATCATTTAATACTAGTCAAACACTATCTATGTGAAAAGAAATAGGTCCCAAAATCATCAAATTCAGCTTCATTTCCTGTCACAAATAAGAAACAAACAATGTAAGGATTAAATATGAAACATCAATCTTAAAATAACACACATGAAAGAAATGTAGCTGCAATGTTACAATGAAAAATACAAAATATAGAACCCATTTTTACCTAAATTTGACATGTAGTAATCTTGCATGATCAACGGAACATGTATACCAAAATAAGAGTCCTAGGGTATTTCAATTTCCCAGTTCTCATCTTGGTCATCATTTTCTACATTGTGAACATGATCTTCTCCAGATGTACTGTCATTATGAGCCTCCAAAACATTATGTTCTATATCAAGTTCATTAGATAAATTTGTTATATTGTTTTCTCCCCTTCTATCACAATCTGATCGCCAAAGCGCTAGTGCTCTTTCATATGGAAAATTGTCAACGTCATACTTTGTTACATATAATCTTAAACATGTATCCACATGTTTATCAAGCTTGTTCCTCAAATTTGACTTCAAAAATGATAATGCACTAAACATTCTCTCATCCTCCATTGATCCCAAAATCATGGTTTGACACAAATCTGCTAATTTAAAATATTCTGATATGTTTTCTTGCAGGTATTGGCTAGCACTTAAAGTATTCCATAATCTTGTTATAGCACCGTTTTCATTAGGATTCTCCAAAAAAGGATATTGCTTCCACATTGTTTCAGCAAAGCGTCCACCTTGTTGATACAATTTTGATGAATCTAAAATACCTTCAATATGTTCTCCATGTATCGAGACTTTCTTGCAAAAGTGGTCTACTAAACATTTTAATCTCTTTTGAAAATTGGCTTTTAAATTTCTTGAACATTGACAATTGTTCCAATATTGAGGGTATACCACACACATGGCCTCCAACAATTCATCTCGAGGAAATCGTTCTCTTATCTCTAATGATAGTGATCTTGCAATTTCTATCAAATTTTGTCTCACTGAGATAACAATATTATCAAATTGGTCTCTTGAAACGGGGTAATCTTCGGTGATTCGTCCTATCTTACTAATATAATGAAAGGGGACCATATACCCATGCACTGTGATACATAGTATCCCTTTTTCATCAAACGTCAAAAAAATTTCAGTATTTTCTATATTGATGATCTTAGTCCAACTTGTAAACTCTGGACCAGTAAAAGAGTCCGGCATCATATACAAATTATCCAATGCAAGGCATGCTGACTTTCTCGCATTTTTGTATTCGGAAATATACATTGTGCGATTCTGAGACATTTTCACGAGGACATTCATTTCATGTAGCATAGGAAGAATTCCATCCAATGTCAATAATGTTTCTATATCAGTTAGTCGAAAAAGAAGATCTTGAGCTTTGTCTACATTGTAACGATTTTCATACATCAACCCTACCAAAGATTTGAACTCACTAAATAGTCTTTGAGCTGGTCCATTTAATGAGATCCATCTTGTATCAACATCTTTCAGTAGTTTTTTTCCATCCGTAACACCATCTGCAAATTTTTGAAACTCTAAATATCATTTGGGACTACGAGAAAAGTATGCATGAGTCTCACATACAAGATCTTCAACTTTTGAAACTAATGGAAACTTGCTTACTATTTTAAATGCAAGATTCATCCTATGAGCCATACAATGAATATTAATCATATATGGCGAAGCTGATAGTTGTAGTCTAACACAAAGACCATTCCTTTGTCCTTGCATTACCAATGCTCCATCTGCTCCAACACATACCAACTTTTTTTCAATCATTAAATGATCCATACCACTTTCTTTAAAAGTATTAAGAACAAGTTCATAAATATTTTCAGCTATAGAATTCTCTCTAATCTTTTTAATCCAAAGTAGATAGGAATGCCTAATATGGTCATTAACCATATAAATTCTCATGCAGATCCATGAAGTATTATCAATAGCTGTAACCTCATCCAAAGACAATGCCAAAAACCTAGCATTTGCAATCTCCTATTTCAAATCATCAATTTCTACTTGAGCTAGATATCTTGCCCATTCCCAACCACTAGTTACGGACCAATGAGAAGATGTAAATTTTGGCACGTGAAGAAAAGATAGAAATTTCATCTGATCTGGATAATCTGTCATAGGACGACCTTTACATAAGATGTGAAATACAGTGCTCAATTGTATCGTCTTGGATAAAAAACATTTTTCCATCATCTTTTCAAATTGAGATATGATGGTTCCTCCACTTGCCTCAAGTTTCGTCTTATTTATTAAATATTTTTTGTATTCTTCCACACATTGGCTATTTCGGCATTCCTCCAAATATTTCCATCTGACAATAGATTTCTCTTTACCATTTACAATTTTCTTTTCATAAACCTTTCCTGCATGCTTTTGTACTGTATCTAGCTTCATCTGAAATTTCACTACCTTGCAACTTTTCCAACTACACGCAAGACATTTAAATTCTCGTAAATCCTCATTTGTAGAAGGTATTTCTTCAATAAATGGAAAACTTGAGAGCCAATCATCTTGGAATTTTCTCCCTATGGTCCACTGGCCTTTTTTCCTTTTCCGTGAATGGTTTGTGTCACCTTCCAAGGAAATATCTTTAAAATTTTCATCATTAATTTCTATTGAAACTGCATTTATCTCACCCTGATCACTTGAGGAACCTATTATCTCATCCATCATATGGATATCAGATGCATTTTCACAAGATTTAACATCTCTCTCAGTAACAAATTGTTCAAAGGAGCTTGAAGCATGAAGAGAATGTGTATTCTTGGATTGAGACTTTTTAAAGTATGATAATACATCAATTTTCCTTGATAGTTTCTTCCCAGGATTAGCTTTTGACATCTCACTGAATATTCCAGAAGTAAAATTTCAAATCGATCTAGAAACCTGCATCAATAGTTTCCAAGTGTTGATAATTACTAGATTTGTAAGTAGCTTTCAAATTAAAATAAGTGTAATGTTCACAAAAACCATCATGCAAGTTTTTATTAAAATCTTATGCGAAGGCCCAAGCCCAAAAGAAAAAATAAATCATCATACACAAAACAATAACATCATGAGTCATCATCTATAAAATAAAGAACATCATTCAAATGTAAAATATATAAAAATTTCCACTAAATTAATTCATATCTCCAAATCACCTAATGAACACTTGAAAGCTTTAAACAAAACAACAAAATATTACAATAACTTTAATCATCCTTTCCAAAACACCTCTCCCTTAAGTTGTAAAGAATTGGTTATAAGAAGTTGAAACATATCCTCTATAATTTTCCATGATAAAAGTGAGGAAGGAAACTAGTCAGTTACTAGTGATTATTTTACTTATCAATGGAAAGAAATCCCTTAAGACATTGTCCTCCTATTGACCATAGTTTCCTTTCCATAGTGAAACATGTCCAGTATGGCCATGAAATAACCTAAAAAGACTCAAATGTTTTCCATGATTTGTAAACACACGGGTGCCATGTAAAGTTTCAGGCCCAAAAAAGCACATTTGGGATCCTATAAACCAAAATTAGTTATTGTATCAAACATTTAAAACTCCTAATTAGCACTTAGTGTTTGTTATTTAACCAAGTTCCATTGAAATAATAGTCATGGGATGTTACCAAAGAGTTAACCAATAGATAAATGCACACCAAAAATCATACATTCATTGGAACTTCCCCTCCCATGAATGACCATCTAAGGGAAAGGGGCAAAAAAGAAGAAAAGAAGTCAACGAATCACCACAGTCAGCCAATGATTCTTAGTGTCAAATCATTGGAAACTACAAATCAAGTGAAAATTTAACCCATGCATCCATGGGTTGACAAAAAGAGTTTATAGCAACCACAAGCTAATCATTCTACGAGTCTACCCAAATCTGACACAAACTCCTAAAACTTGTTGATTAGAAATTCCCCAAGAAATTTCACTTGGTTCATGAGAGAATGAAAGACGAGTGCAAATAAACTTCCATGAAAGACGAGTGCAAATATCCTTCCATGAATGGATATCACTCTCCAAAATCATTTTGGGCATATTCCAATATGTAGGAGCCAGGGAAACATGGTTCATAACAGCAGTCTATTGTCCCTGAATTTAAACCGCATGTATCCACATACTTTGTTACATATAATCTTAAACATGTATCCACATGTTTATCAAGCTTGTTCCTCAAATTTGACTTCAAAAATGATAGTGCACTAAACATTCTCTCATCCTCCACTGATCCCAAAATCATGGTTTGACACAAATATGCTAATTTAAAATATTCTGATATGTTTTCTTGCAGGTATTGGCTAGCACTTAAAGTATTCCATAATCTTGTTATAGCACCATTTTCATTAGGATTCTCCAAAAAAGGATATTGCTTCCACATTGTTTCAGCAAAGCTTCCACCTTGTTGATACAATTTTGATGAATCTAAAATACCTTCAATCTGTTCTCCATGTATCAAGACTTTCTTGCAAAAGTGGTCTACTAAACATTTTAATCTCTTTTGAAAATCGTCTTTTAAATTTCTTGAACATTGACAATTGTTCCAATATTGAGGGTATATCACACACATGGCCTCCAACAATTCATCTCGAGGAAATCGTTCTCTTATCTCTGATGATAGTGATCTTGCAATTTCTATCAAATTTTGTCTCACTGAGATAACAATATCATCAAATTGGTCTCTTGACACGGGGCAATCTTTGGTGATTCGTCCCGTCTTACTAATATAATGAAAGGGGACCATATACCCATGCACTGTGATACATAGTATCCCTTTTTCATCAAACGTCAAAAAATTTTCAGTATTTTCTATATTGATGATCTTAGTCCAACTTGTAAACTCTGGACCAGTAAAAGAGTCTGGCATCATATACAAATTATCCAATGCAAGGCATGCTGACTTTCTCGCATTTGTGTATTCGGCAATATACATTGTGCGATTCTGAGACATTTTCACGAGGAAATTCATTTCATGTAGCATAGGAAGAATTCTAGCCAATGTCAATAATGTTTCTATATCAGTTAGTTGAAAAAGAAGATCTTGAGCTTTGTCTACATTGTAGCGATTTTCATACATCAACCCTACCAAAGATTTGAACTCACTAAATAGTCTTTGAGCTGGTCCATTTAATGAGATCCATCTTGTATCAACATCTTTCAGTAGTTTTTTTCCATCCGTAACACCATCTGCAAATTTTTGAAACTCTAAATATCGTTTGGGACTACGAGAAAAGTATGCATGAGTCTCACGTACAAGATCTTCAACTTTTGAAACTAATGGAAACTTGCTTACTATTTTAAATGCAAGATTCATCCTATGAGCCATACAATGAATATTAATCATATATGGCGAAGCTGATAGTTGTAGTCTAACACAAATACCATTCCTTTGTCCTTGCATTACCGATGCTCCATCTGCTCCAACACATACCAACTTTTTTGCAATCATTAAATGATCCATACCACTTTCCTTCAAAGTATTAAGAACAAGTTCATAAATATTTTCAGCTGTAGAAGTCTCTCTCATATTTTTAATCCCAAGTAGATAGGAATGCCTAATATGGTCATTAACCATATAAATGCTCATGCAGATCCATGAAGTATTATCAATAGTTGTAACCTCATCCAAAGACAATGCCAAAAACCTAGCATTTGCAATCTCCCGTTTCAAATCATCAATTTCTACTTGAGCTAGATATCTTGCCCATTCCCAACCACTAGTTACGGACCAATGAGAAGATGGAAAGTTTGGCACGTGAAGAAAAGATAGAAATTTCATCTGATCTGGATAATCTGTCATAGGACGACCTTTACATAAGATGTGAAATACAGTGATCAATTGTATCGTCTTGGATAACAAACTTCTTTCCATCGTCTTTTCAAATTGAGATATGATGGTTCCTCCACTTGCCTCAAGTTTCTTCTTATTTATTAAATATTTTTTGTATTCTTCCACACATTGGCTATGTCGGCATTCCTCCAAAGATTTCCATCCGACAATAGATTTCTCTTTACCATTTACAATTTTCTTTTCATAAACCTTTCCTGCATGCTTTTGTACTATATCTAGCTTCATCTGAAATTTCACTACCTTGCAACTTTTCCAACTACACGCAAGACATTTAACTTCTCATAAATCCTCATTTGTAGAAGGTATTTCTTCAATAAATGGAAAACTTGAGATCCAATCATCTTGGAATTTTCTCCCTATGGTCCACTGGCCTTTTTTCCTTTTCCGTGAATGGTTTGTGTCACCTTCCAAGGAAATATCTTTAACATTTTCATCATTAATTTCTATTGAAACTGCATTTATCTCACCCTGATCACTTGAGGAACCTATTATTTCATCCATCATATGGATATCATATGCATTTTCACAAGAGTTAACATCTCTCTCAGTAACAGATTGTTCAAAGGAGCTTGAAGCATGAAGAGAATGTGTATTCTTGGATTGAGACTTTTTAAAGTATGATAATACATCAATTTTCCTTGATATTTTCTTCCCAGGATTAGATTTTGACATCTCACTGAATATTCCAGAAGTAAAATTTCAAATCGATCTAGAAACCTACATCAATAGTTTCCAAGAGTTGAGAATTACTAGATTTGTAAGTAGCTTTCAAAGTAAAATAAGTGTAATGTTCACAAAAACCATTATGCAATTTTTTATTAAAATGTTGTGCCAAGGCCCAAGCCCAAAAGCAAAAATAAATCATTATACACAAAACAATAACATCATGATTCATCATCTATAAAACAAAGAACATCATTCAAATATAAAATATAAAAAAATTTCCACTAAATTAAATCATATCTCCAAATCACCTAATGAACACTTGAAAGCTTTAAACAAAACAACAAAATATTACAATAACTTTAATCATCCTTTCCAAAACACCTCTCCCTTAAGTTGTAAATAATTGTTTATAAGAAGTTGAAACATATCCTCTATCATTTTCCATGATAAAAGTGAGGAAGGAAACTAGTCAGTTACTAGTGATTCTTTTACTTATCAATGGAAAGAAATCCCTTAAGACATTGTCCTCTTGTTGACCATAGTTTCCTTTCCATAGTGAAACACGTCCAGTATGTCCATGAAATAACCTAAAAAGACTCAAATGTTTTCCATGATTTGTAAACACACGAGTGCCATGTAAAGTTTCAGGCCCAAAAAAGCTCATTTGGGATCCTATAAACCAAAATTAGTTATTGTATCAAACATTTAAAACTCCTAATTAGCACTTAGTGTTTGTTATTTAACCAAGTTCCATTGAAATAACAGTCATGGGATGTTACCAAAGAGTTAACCAATAGATAAATGCACACCACAAATCATACATTCATTGGAACTTCCCCTCCCATGAATGACCATCTAAGGGAAAGGGGAAAAAAAGAAGAAAAGAAGTCAGCGAATCACCATAGTCAACCAATGATTCTTAGTGTCAAATCATTGGAAACTGCAAATCAAGTGAAAATTTAACCCATGCATCCATGGGTTGACAAAAAGAGTTTATAGCAGCCACAAGCTAATCATTCTACGAGTCTACCCAAATTTGACACAAACTCCTAAAACTTGTTGATTAGAAATTCCCCAAGAAATTTCACTTGGTTCATGAGAGAATGAAAGACAAGTGCAAATAAACTTCCATGAAAGACGAGTGCAAATATCCTTCCATGAATGGATATCACTCTCCAAAATCATTTTGGGCATATTCCAATATGTAGGAGTCAGGGAAACATGGTGCATAACAGCAGTCTATTGTGCCTGAATTTAAACTGCATCAAGGGAACATTTGCACTCTTCACACATTGAACATTGAAGACAATTAATTAATGCCTGACATGACCATAGCAACAAAAGAATCAAGCAGAGGCTATAACAAGATTATGTGAAAGTGAGAAAGAACACCCATCATGAAGCATCAAGTAATATGATCCACAACATCAACATCACTGTTGGGCAAATTTTGATCGCCTTTGCCTACTAGAAGTAACTTCTGGTGGTAAAGGTGGTTTTAAAGCTAATCTATGTGAACGAAGGGGGGTAGGATTATGTTCTTCCACGATTTCTGATTAATTTTAACCAAAAATAAATAAACAAAAAGAGGGTAATGCTAGGCAAAAGGGTTTACCAGTAAACTGTGAACTGCAGAATACCTCCTGGCAAGCCAAGAAGTACGGGCAGGCAATCTCCCCGAATGCTGTGTTCGGTGTATCACAATTTAAAGGCAGCCGACTCGGTTCACTATGGATGGATAGCACCTAAAATTTGTCCTCCCAAATATACCCGAAGGTACGTGGAGGCCCAATTCCGTAATAGCGCTGTCTAATGTGAAACCGCACAGTGAGAGCACCACCTATATACTTATCGTACTGTAACGCCACCCCAAGGGACATGCTACGATATACTTACGTACGTGGGGTGAGATATCACACTTGGAATGTATCGCAGACAAGTTAACGACAGCTGCTATGTTTTACGACGCCGGAACACGTCTCTAGCCTAGACCTTCTAAATGTTATTGTTATGGTTCCAATGCATTTTTAGATAAATTGAGATTAATTTTATGTTGATCTTGCTTAACAATTTGCCTTTCAATGGTACCGTGATGATGTATGTAGAAATTCCTAAATGCAAACTAAGAATGATAAGCAAACTTTTCACTTTTAGTTTTTCAATGAAAGACCTAGCTACAAAGGGAAGAGAGAAAATAATTTTGTGAGCAAACAAATCAATGAACAAAAGAAAACATTGAGCACAAAACTAAATGCAGATTTCCTAATGTTCCTTTTTTGCAAAAAAAGCACAATCCTACATGCCAATGCAAGTTTTTATTTTCAGTTCCTTTAATTTTATGAATACAAAAAAGAAACTAAGTGCATCAAACAAATGCTTTTTACTTTTCGAGAAATGAAGAATATGAGCGACAATTGTATAACTGCCATCATTGCCAGAGTATACATGCCATTTACAAAATGTCAATGAACTAGATTAAGAAGAGATATCTCAAAGATCAAATTAAAAAGGAAAATAAAACAATCATCATGATACAAGAAACAAAAATATCAAGTGAAAGAGTTAAGGAAATAGCATCTTCGTGTTGGAGGAGATGTGAATATGTAGCCTTAGATGTTAGATGAAGTGTTTGGGGTTTGGTAATTCTCTACAACCCTTAGGAAATATCCTTCCATGAATGGATATCACTCTCCATTCACTACTGAGAGTAGCAGAAAATACTACGATGTTGGATTTCATCACCAAATAGTGTTTTTAGTGCGGGAATCTATTGTTTTTGTGTGGTTTGATCTCTTAGATTTTATAGGTGTGTGATCATTTGATTGTTTCTTTAGTGACCTTAGGATTTTTTATTGAAATTTTATTTGATTGTGTGTGTTAATCATTTTTAATCGTGGCTGAATTACCAATACAATTGAGTAGGACTCAGGGGAAACCCCCTGAGTATACACCAAGCCAATTAGAAAGACTTAAAACTCTGATATCGCATACTATTAGTAGAACTGGATCAATAGAACAAGGAGAATCATCCGTAATTACTCATCCTGATTTTGAAGTAAATCAACCGCAATTAGCAGAACATACTCCACAACAAATTTCAATTATGATTTAATTGGAGTGGGGTCTCACATTAGGTACCTAAGGTTCCTATAGTCCATACAATGGCCATGGTTCAATGTTTCAAAAAAATCTTAAATCTGCATGGATGCCATGTGAAGAGTATGAAGGGACAGTTCCTGAGATGCCTTTCGTTCTTAAGACCTCAAATTTATTTTGGATTGTAGTTATACACATAAAAATCCTATTACAAAAAACATAAACTCTCATAGACCAATGGTCCCATTGCCTATAGATATTTTCTAGGGAAGAAATGATGCAAATACTAGTATAGATTCTCTATAACTCTAGATCTATTAAGCAACAAAAGGGATAAATATCAAATAACTTCTCAGGCTTAAAAAAATATAGGGTCAAGTGGATCTATGCTAGTTTATATATATTTGTAACATTAAACATCGAATATGAAATACTTTCCATGTTATTTTATCAGTGTCCATGTCTATTACAACGATGTCTCTGCCACCCAAGCTTTAATGCACCTCACTTTCTGTCGGTGCAACTAGAGATCTAAAATGTAGTTAGTTCTATTATTGTTTAATACTTTCAGGATAGAAATAAGTGTTTATTCCCTATATGCTTTTCACGACAAATGAATGCCTTTTAATGTTTTTCCAATTTAGTCTTTTTATAGTGAAATTGAGTACCACATAAAACAGCATGAAAGAGGAGGACAAACTTTTGCTGGCTAGCTTAATTGTTGTATCCGCTGACCCAGATGAAATTGAGCACCAGCTACTTGCCAAGGTATCCCTTCTTATGAAATTAGCTTAATAAGCTTACAGGATGATCTTATATCTTGTAATTGATATGTACTTAGTCTTCTAGAGTGTAACACATGAATTTTATTTTTTTGTTAAATGTAGCTCATTTTCCTGTATTGCTTCCCACTTTTCATTGTACTTATTGGTATGATAGGATGAGAATAGAGCTCATGAAAACATCAGTCAACCTGCACAGGTAAGCGATGGTGAAAATACTTTTTAAAGAGAAGAAGGTGATCAAGAAAGTTTGCTTACAAAGGTCCAAATTCATGCTCAATTAGGGGTAGTGGAGGCTGAAATAGTTGTAGTTTCAGCTGGCCTTGAAATAGTTCAAAGCATTGCAGGCAAAGATTCAGAGAGTTTAGAAGGTGAAAAGTATGAAAATGATCAAGACTTAAGTGAGCACAAGCCTTTTGTAGTGGATGGAGGAGTGCTTCAACAAGCATTGGCTACTGAAAGGCTTAGAAGCCTTAAGAAAAAAAGAGGACATCTTAAGGAACAACTAAAAGCTTTTGAGAGAGATGGAAAGACACAGGAACTTGAGGAACAAAAGGTGCTTCTGAATTCAGTGAAGAATAAAGAAGAAACAATGATCAATAGAATTGAATGTCTGTTGGATAAGCCAACAAGAGGGAAAAGGAATAATTTTTCATTGCAGGAGGATGATGAGTTTGATGCGGCAATGTCAGGGCTCATTGAAACTGTAATTTGCATTTCCCTTTAGTCCTGTATTAGTATCTGATGTCTTAAATGCAATACAAATACTTTTGAATTGTATTTTAAAAGAGTAAAATTCAGGGGCAGTAAGCAAAGTTCTATGTTTTCTGTGTTATATCATGCATCTTGAAGATAGTTTTGTACTATAGATAACATAATTTTGAATCCTTGAATGAGACACCTGGCGATTATTTTCTTTGGCAGGAATGTGATAAGCTTATCCGTAAAGGAGTGTTGACACCTTTTCACCAAGTCAAAGGTTTTGAACGCCGTGTTCAAAGGTCTCGCCCAACAGAGGATGATGGGGACAAGTTTTCTTTAAATTTTGTCTCAAAAGCTTCCCGATCATTGTCTGCACTCTCAATAGCTCGACATTCAACAAAGTTGCTTGATGCAGCATATTTACCTAAATTGAATCCTCCCACGCATGAATTTTGAAGGCTTAGAAGGCCTATCAATATTCAGAATCCAACGAGGTTGAGAAACTTCCAAAGGATCAAACAAACCATTTAAGAAAGCAAAGAAGACGACCTGTACCTGATCAATACTAGAGGAAAGCTGCATCAAGAAATGATGAGCCATGGAATGATTCTAATCACCATGAAAGCTATGGCAAGCAGATCATAAATCTTTTGTTTATTTCAAAGCATGTAGGAAATCATCTAGATGATACTATGGTATTTTGAAACTTGATACTTATATCAAACTAAGTTCATAATCACATTCTTATAATGTTATAGGTGTGCTTATGTGGCAAACATATAGATCCATGCCTTCTGTCATGTTCACATATTCAAATCTACATTACTGGATCTGGGTACCAGGCCCTTGGATCTGTCCAGATCCTGATACTGATACAACTTGGATATAGTCTGAATCCAGCTGGAATATGCATTCATCTTGGAAATTGGTTGGATATATATGGGCTATATTCTGGATAAATCCTCAATCGAATCTCACACAGTATCTAGTGGAAGAAAAGAAGGAAACAAACCAATAACAACAACTTAACCAAAAAAATGCTATCTTGATTGTTTACATTGATATATTTTAATTAAGTTTTAATATATATATATATATATATATATGTTTTGTAGATATTTTCAGATGTATATATTTATAAATACATATTATAAATATATTACACAAGTATCTTTAAGATAAGTATCAATATAAAAATAAATGTATTTAATTGCACATGGTGTGTGTTGTGTGTGTGGATGTCTTGGTATTCTTTTTTCCAAGGAAAAAACTGTAGATTTGTATTCAAGAAGAAAGTTGCCTTCTGAAGGTGCTCAGAGCACTGATATCAAATAAAATATGATAAACAATCCAGCAGGAAAAAAACTGTAGATTTGTATTCAAGAAGAAAGTTTCCTTCTGAAGGTGCTCAGAGCACTGATATCAAATAAAAGATGATAAGAAATCCAGCAGAGAAAATTCTTCAGCCTATATTATCTTCTGTACTGGGATAACACTACAAAACAAGAGATAACAGTCCTGTCATATGGGTTAATGTCCTATATTTTTCTGGAAGATGTGCTTGAAGTGGTTGATCACCATGCTTTGCAAGTTCTTTGTTTCCTCCCTTATTGTGATTGGTGACTCTGGGATATGACAGTTCTATGTAGTTATAGGGAATATTTCAATGTAAACTGTGAGTGAAACCTAGAACAAAATTATAAATATCAATATTCTCAGGATTACCACTTTATCTTACTAATTAAGTTGAAAATATTTTGAAACTTTTTTGTCCTTTAGAAATCTATCTTTTCCTAACAGTTAATGGTTTTACTATTTTTGTAGAAGACATCTTGCAAAAAAATAATGATAGGAATAAACAGCAGGAAGGTTCAGATTTAGCAGACTATGATTGCAAAGTTGAAGGTTGTAAGGAAGATATGGATGATGTTGGCAGTATTGAGGAAGACACTGTAACTCTTGAAGGAGGATTCAAAATTCCTGCTAAAATCTTTGACAATAAATTTGATTATCATAAAACAAGAGTAAAGTGGCTATGGGAGTTACATAGATAGAGGGCAGGAGGAATAATAGGAGATGAAATGGGTCTTGCAAAAACTATTCAGGTGATATCCTTTTTGGCAGCTCTGCACTTCAGTGGTATGTATAAACCCAACATAATTGTATGCCCAGTAACTCTCTTATGCCAATGGAGACGAGAAGTCCTAAAGTGGTACCCACACTTCCATGTTGCAATATTGCACGATTCTGTTCCAGTATCTTCCTGGAAGACAAATAAAGCAAAACAAAAAAAGGGTGATGATGAAGATGAACCCTTATTACTCAGTGACAAGGAGGAAGTCTAGCCTATTAAAGGTCCAAACAAGTGGGATATTTTAATTAGCCGTATAATAGAATCTTGGTATGGGTTGCTCATCACTACTTATGAACATCTTCGTCTTCTAAGGGAAAAATTACTGGACATGGAGTTACATGATCAACAAACATGAAGAAAAATTGGAACAGATTTAGGTTCAAAGACTATGGGAGACATGTGCTTAGAGGTTTGACCTAGGCATCCTACAATCTTCAACAGTAAATAAAAGAGAGGGAGCTTTCACATAGGTAACCTTGAAAGAACATGATGAAAATTTTGTTCAAGGAAGATAATGAGATAAAAATATCAACGACTATGATAACATTGGTGACTACGTAATAATCGTTTTTCATTAACCTAAACAAGATAAAAAAAGGATAATTTACTCAATTTAGCATGCATCAATACTATCCACACTAAAAGAGAACTATCCACATCAATACTATCTCTAATCCAACTAGAGATTATGCTCTTCTGTACAAATATGCCCAACAAATTTTGGTTTCCTAGATGTCACAGGAGTTTTTTCTTTGTAGCTATAAGAGGTCTGCGCACATTATGGCTATTTCTTGTTAGCTTCAGTTTACAGTAGTAAGTTTTGTGTCTTGTGACTTTGAGGATTTGACACCTCAGCTCTGTCATTTACATGGGTATACCTGTTCTCTTCTCACTTGGAGTTGAGATCCCCTTGTTGTGCAGGGTTTTTTTCATTCACAATGCAATGCCCCAATCTCTAATCAAGAAAGACAAGTTTATCACAATTGTATCCTCAAGAGCATAGTCACCCTAACTCATCACAACCATTGGTGCATTATGTTCATGTACTTGAAGATCCACGAATAGAATTGTGGATGGATCGATTTGTTGGGGAATTTTGAAAACACATGACCAGATGTTCTTGCTGTAAAAGCAGATTGACACAGTTTTGGGTAGATTCTTGTAGCTCATTTTGACTTAGTTTTTTGATCTATTGTTGTATAGTGTTAATGTCCTCCAGGGAAAAATCGGTATCATCTCCTTTGGATACCATGGCAATTAATAAAAACTTAGAAAGCTCATATGAACATTGTACTAATAGTGCATGTCCTTATGCTGCTTGTTGGATCTACCATGTTTCTCCACCCCTACCGAGCAAGCTTCCCACATGCCAAAATGGTGGCTAACATTTGGCTCCAAGTGTCCTTGGAACCACATGGGAACCCTTGAAAGTTGAATCTCATCGAAATGAAAGTTGTGCAAGAAACCAGTGAGCCAATGCAACCATGTAATGATTTTCGGCACAATGAAACTGTCTGTGTTTGATCATGATAAAATAGGGACACATCGAAGCTTGAATGGTCATTTGTTTTAATCTTTGCCGTAAGTGTATTAAACCACTTGTGTTCACTTGTTTTTCCTTTTATGAAAACAATTCATAAGAAAAAATTGCATTCACATGCTATCATATTCTCTAGATCAACCTTCTCTTCATATTGTCTGAATTTACCATATTTATATGCAGTCCAAAACTTCATTTCTCCATTCTTATCATCATCAAAAGTGATTTTGTTCTCAAAAAAATTGAAACTGAAACAATTGATATTTTATTATTGAAACTTGTTTTTGAACATTTTCTTGATTCCATAGGCACAACCAAAGTCTTGATGAGCCCACCCGAGTGTACAGAAGACATCAAAATTTTGAAATATATTTTGCTGAAAGTTTCAGAAATACTTACCAACACATCAAAATTTTGAAATATCTTTTGCTAAAAATTTCAGAAATACTTACCAACGTCATCTTGAAACAGAGATCTGGTCCATCGAAACTGCAGTGATCCATGGCTTCAAATTTTGTTAACCTTGGGAGAGAAATGGGAATTTCAATCCCCCGAATTTCAATTCCATTATACACCATGTCATATTCAAAACTTCAACTTTGGAGAGGTCTGACAGTTTTGTTCACAAGTGAAAGATCATACCATGTCTTGTTCAAATCCCATATTTGAGTTGTCCTTATTCAACACTTCGATATGCAAGTAAGATTAAGCCCACCTTCATACTCGCTAGAGAAAATACTATTATTTTCCTGAAAACAATCATATACTAGATGTTGAAAATGGTTCAAATCTTTGATGGGCATTTTAAAAATACAATCCTCATCATTAAAAAATTGTAAATTCATAAGTGCTCTATTTTTTGGCAGTATTCATCCTCATCATATCAAGGGTCGTCATCATCATTTGGAACAACAATTTGAAAAAACCTAAGATTTTCTTTCAGATAAGTTCTGTCATCTTCATCGACACTGGCTTATCAGATTCTATTCTTCTTATGAGAAGTGAATTGCCCTCCTTGATTATCTGCTCTTTTTCCGTCATCACATCCACCATATCCCGTAACAAACCTGAGATAAGGTCAAAGTCAAACTTCCCTCTTGGTGGTCATCATCAAATACTGGTGGCCCTTCAAAGCACAATGTATATATGATATGATCTGCCTCTATTTTGTCCCAAATATAAGGTCTGATCCATATCTATGAGAAATTATTACGAGTCTCAAGGCTAGTGTTCGAGATGATCACATGTTGTTACCTTAACACCAACAAATCGATCAGCTTCGAATTTTTATGTTTAATTACAAATCCCATTTTTAACTACCAAGTTTCTTGGTTGGTTGGAAGATAATAGAGGAACATTATAATCTGCATGCTTAATGGTTTTACTGTTTTGGTAGAAGACATCTTGCAAAAAAATAATGATAGGAATAAACAGCAGGAAGGTTCAGATTTAGCAGACTATGATTGCGAAGTTGAAGGTTGTGAGGAAGATATGGATGATGTTGGTAGTATTGAGGAAGACACTGTAACTCTTGAAGGAGGATTCAAAATTCCTGCTAAAATCTTTGACAATAAATTTGATTATCATAAAAAAAAGAGTAAAGTGGTTGTTGCTTGTTAGCTTCAGTTTATAGTAGTAAGTTTTGTGTCTTGTGACTTTGAGGATTTGACACCTCAGGTCTGTCATTTACATGGGTATACTTGTTCTCTTCTCACTTGGAGTTGAGATCCCCTTGTTGTGTAGGGTTTTTTTCATTCACAATGCAATGCCCCAATCTCTGATCAAGAAAGACAAGTTTATCACAATTGTATCCTCAAGAGCATAGTCACCCTAACTCATCACAACCATTGGTGCATTATGTTCATGTACTTGAAGATCCACGAATAGAATTGTGGATGGATTGATTTGTTGGGACATTTTGAAAACACATGACCAGATGTTCTTGCTGTAAAATCAGATTGACACAGTTTTGGGTAGATGCTTGTAGCTCATTTTGACTTAGTTTTTTGATCTATTGTTGTATAGTGTTAATTTTCTCCAGGGAAAAATCAATATCATCTCCTTTGGATACCATGGCAATTAATAAAAACTTAGAAAGCTCATATGAACATTGTACTAACAGTGCATGTCCTTATGCTGCTTGTTGGATCTACCGTGTTTCTCCACCCCTACCGAGCAAGCTTCCCACATGCCAAAATGGTGGCTAACATTTGGCTCCAAGTGTCCTTGGAACCACATGAGAACCCTTGAAAGTTGAATCCCATCGAAATGAAAGTTGTGCAAGAAACCAGTGAGCCAATGCAACCATGTAATGATTGTCAACACAATGAAACTGTCTGTGTTTGATCATGATAAAATAGGGACACATCGAAGCTTGAATGGTCATGTGTTTTAATCTTTGTCGTAAGTGTATTAAACCACTTGTGTTCACTTGTTTTTCCTTTTATGAAAACAATTCATAAGAAAAAATTGCATTCACATGTTGTCATATTCTCTAGATCAACCTTCTCTTCATATTGTCTGAATTTACCATATTTATATGCAGTCCAAGACTTCATTTCTCCATTCTTATCATCATCAAAAGTGATTTTGTTCTCAAAAAAATTGAAACTGAAACAATTGATATTTAATTCTTGAAACTTGTTTTTGAACATTTTCTTGATTCCATAGGCACAACCAAAGTCTTGATGAGCCCACCCGATTGTACAGAAGACACTAAAATTTTGAAATATATTTTGCTGAAAGTTTCATAAATACTTACCAACACATCAAAATTTTGAAATATCTTTTGCTGAAAATTTCAGAAATACTTACCAACGTCATCTTGACACAGAGATCTTGAAACAAAGATCTGGTCCATCGAAACTGCAGTGATCCATGGCTTCAAATTTTGTTAACCTTGGGAGAGAAATGGGAATTTCAATCCCCCAAATTTCAATTCCATTATACACCATGTCATATTCAAAACTTCAACTTTGGAGAGGTCTGACAGTTTTCTTCACAAGTGAAAGATCATACCCTGTCTTTTTCAAATCCCATATTTGAGTTGTCCTTATTAAACACTTCGATATGCAAGTAAGATTAAGCCCACCTTCATACTCGCTAGATAAAATACTATTATTTGCATGAAAACAATCATATACTAGATGTTGAAAATGGTTCAAATCTTTGATGGGAATTTTAACAATACAATCCTCATCATTAAAAAATTGTAAATTCATAAGTGCTCTATTTTTTGGCAGTATTCATCCTCATCATATCAAGGGTCGTCATCATCATTTGGAACAACAATTTGAAAAAACCTAAGATTTTCTTTCAGATATGTTCTGTCATCTTCATCGACACTGGCTTATCAGATTCTATTCTTCTTATGAGAAGTGAATTGCCCTTCTTGATTATCTGCTCTTTTGTCGTCATCACATCTACCATATCCCGTAACAAACCTGAGATAGGGTCAAAGACAAACTTCCCTCTTGGTGGTCATCATCAAATACTGGTGGCCCTTCAAAGCACAATGTATATATGATATGATCTGCCTCTATTTTGTCGCAAATATAAGGTCTGATCCAGATCTATGAGAAATTATTATGAGTCTCAAGGCTAGTGTTCGAGATGATCACATGTTGTTACCTTAACACCAACAAATCGATCAGCTCCGAATTTTTATGTTTAATTACAAGTCCCCTTTTTAACTACCAAGTTTCTTGGTTGGTTGGAAGATAATAGAGGAACATTATAATCTGTACAGTTAATGGTTTTACTATTCTGGTAGAATAAATCTTGTAAAAAAGGAATGATAGGAATAAGCAGCAGGAAGGTTCAGATTTAGCAGACTATGATTGCAAAGTTGAAGGTTGTGAGGAAGATATGGATGATGTTGGCAGTATTGAGGAAGAAACTGTAACTCTTGAAGGAGGATTCAAAATTACTGCTAAAATCTTTGACAATAACTTTGATTATCATAAAACAAGAGTAAAGTGGCTATGGGAGTTACATAGATAGAGGGCAGGAGGAATAATAGGAGATGAAATTGGTCTTGAAAAAACTATTCAGGTGATAGCCTTTTTGGCAGCTCTGCACTTCATTGGTATGTATAAACCCAACATAATTGTATGCCCAGTAACTCTCTTACACCAATGGAGATGAGAAGTCCTAAAGTGGTACCCACACTTCCATGCTGCAATATTGCATGATTCTGTTCCAGTATCTTCCTGGAAGACAAATAAAGAAAAACAAAAAAAGAGTGATGATGAAGATGAACCCTTATTACTCAGTGACAAGGAGGAAGTATAGCCTGTTAAAGGTCCAAACAAGTGGTATATTTTAATTAGCCATATAATAGAATCTTGGTATGGGTTTCTCATCACTACTTATGAACATCTTCGTCTTCTAAGGGAAAAATTACTGGACATGGAGTTACATGATCAACAAACTTGAAGCAAAATTGGAACAGATTTAGGTTCAAAGACTATGGGAGACATGTGCTTAGAGGTTTGACCTAGGCATCCTACAATCTTCAACAGTAAATAAAAGAGAGGGAGCTTTCACATAGGTAACCTCGAAAGAACATGATGAAAATTTTGTTCAAGGAAGATAATGAGATAAAAATATCAACGACTATGATAACATTGGTGACTACGTAATAATTGTTATTCATTAATTACATTATCAACAAACCTGAAGCAAAATTGGAATAGATTTAGGTTCAAAGACTATTGGAGACATGTGCTTAGAGGTTTGACCTCGGCATCCTACAATCTTTAACAGCAAATAAAAGAGAGGGAGATTTCACATAGGTAACCTCGAAAGAACATGATGAAAATTTTGTTCAAGGAAGATAATGAGATAAAAATATCAACGAATATGATAACATTGGTACTACATAATAATCGTTACTCATTAACCTAAACAAGATAAAAAAAGGATAATTTACTCAATTTAGCATGCATCAATACTATCCACACTAAAAGAGAACTATCCACATCAATACTATCTTTGATGCAACTAGAGATTATGCTCTTCTTGACAAATATGCCCAACAAATTTTGGTTTCCTAGATGTCACAGGAGTTTTTTCTTTGTATCTATAAGAGGCCTACGCACATTATGGTTGTTGCTTGTTAGCTTCAGTTTACAGTAGTAAGTTCTGTGTCTTGTGACTTTGAGGATTTGACACCTCAGCTCTGTCATTTACGTGGGTATACTTGTTCTCTCTTCTCACTTGGAGTTGAGATCCCCTTTGTGTAGGGGTTTTTTCATTCACAATGCAATGCCCCAATCTTTGATCAAGAAAGACAAGTTTATCACAATTGTATCCTCAAGAGCATAGTCACCCTAACTCATCACAACCATTGGTGCAATATGTCTGATATTACTTGAAGATCCATGAATAGAATTGTGGATTAGATCGATTTGTTGGGACATTTGAAAACACAATACCGTATGTTCTCGCTCGTAAAACTTACTGATACGCTTTTGGGTAGATGCTTGTAGCTCATTTTGAATTAGTTTTTTGATCTATTTCTATATAGTGTTAATATCCTCCAGGAAAATCGCATCATCTCTTTCGATACCATGGCAATTAATAAAAACTTAGAAGGCTCATATGAACATTGTACTAATAGTGCATGTCCTTATGCTACTTGTTGGATATACCGTGTTTCTCCACCCCTACCGAGCAAGCTTCCCACATGCCAAAATGGTGGCTAACATTTGGCTCCAAGTGTCCTTGGAACCACATGAGAACCCTTGAAAGTTGAATCCCATCGAAATGAAAGTTGTGCAAGAAACCAGTGAGCCAATGCAACCATGTAATGATTGTCGGCATAATGAAATTGTCTGTGTTCGATCATGATAAAATAGGGACACATCGAAGCTTGAATGGTCATGTGTTTTAATCTTTGTCATAAGTCTATTAAACCAATTGTGTTCACTTGTTTTTCCTTTTATGAAAACAGTTCATAAGAAAAAATTGCATTCACATGCTGTCATATTCTCTATATCAACCTTCTCTTCATATTGTCTGAATTTACCATATTCATATGCAGTCCAAAACTTCATTTCTCCATTCTTATCATCATCAAAAGAGATTTTGTTCTCAAAAAAATTGAAACTGAAACAATTGATATTTTATTTTTGAAACTTGTTTTTGAACATTTTCTTGATTCCATAGGCACAACCAAAGTCTTGATGAGCCCACCTGATTGTACAGAAGACATGAAAATTTTGAAATATATTTTGCTGAAAGTTTCAGAAATACTTACCAACACATCAAAATTTTGAAATATATTTTGCTGAAAATTTCAGAAATACTTACCAACATCATCTTGAAACAGAGATCTTGAAATCGAGAAAGGGAAGGAAGGTGCACACCGTTGAACAAACTGGCGAAAAGCGTGGTGCCTCTGTGTTATTAGTCGGTGTTGGAGTCTGAAAGCGAGCTTGTACATGCACTTGAGGCCGAGCACATAGGTTGTGGTGAGTGTTATCTCCCACAACACCATCTCTTTCGAAGTGTATCTCGATTCTTTGCTATATACGATCTATGGGAGGCCCTAACGGACCAGAGAGGGTCAGCCTCGCTCAGCCAGGAAGAAGATCGGTGTGCACAAAGCCCAGCCACCTCTCCGAACCAGTGAAAAAATGGGGCAAATCACTCTAACCCCTCCCTCTGATCCTGTAAATCCAGGCGAATGCCATGGAAATCTGGAAAATTGGGGGCGAATTTCATGTTTCCAGTTTTGTGCGCCCTTTTTTTGGTGGGCTAATATTTAATAATTAATTATTTTTAAAATATTTATTGGGATAACTTTATTAAACTATAAAAAATGGGTTTTATATAAAAAATTCGCCCTAATAAAATTTAAAATCCCTTAAAATTCGCCTTTGGGCTAAAATTCACCCCTAAAATTTTCCCTGATCCCAAAGAAATAGCTGAAAATTTATCATTAATGTCCAGGCCAAACTAATACAAATATGTTTCCTTGAGATGCCAAAGCTCCAAGTGAGTCCAACCATTACAAGGACTAAGGAAATACATCATATAGACCTCAAACCCACTCTTCCTAGCCTCAGGGAGTCGAATCCATGAGATAGGGATCAGTTTCACCTACACCCAAACAAGAATTGAAGACTAGGAAAACTCAACAATTTGCCTCTAAAAGAGAGGAAACTTATTCATTTGACCTCTAGAGGACTTATCTGATTTATCTATCGTAGATAACAATAAAAAATGAGATTTAAATTTATATTGAACTTTTACATCAATTATTTCCCATTTCCCAAGATAAAAAGTCAAAAAGTAAAAATATGTGAAGATGGTGAAAATGACAATTTAATGGAAAAAGCACAATGCCATGACAGGAAAAATAGCCTCTCTTGCAAGCCACTTTTGGAGGACTTCTCGGTGTCCACATCAGCTCAATGATATCTCATTGGAAATCTCCCTAATTCTAGGTTCCAAATATGCCTTCAGCTTCCAAAATAGTGCCCATATTCCTTGTCAAAAATCATTTCTCCCAAGACTGGTATTAGCGCAACGCCTAGGCAAAAACAAGGGCAGAAACATGTTTTTTTGGTGGTTTTTTGCCTTTTTGAGGGACTAGTTCTCCTCCAAATCTTCTGAAACTTGCTGAAGTTGATGTCCTCATCATTCTGAACATGTTGGTGGTGACCATTTCTCCTTTGGATGCTCCAAGAAAAAGCGCAGTGCCAAGGGCGTTGCACTTTTGGCATTGTGACTTTGTGCCAAAATTGCCCAAAAACCAGAAATTGCACTAAAGTGCCAAATGTGCCAAAATTTGTCCAAACTGGTGAGGTTACTTGTTGATCAATGGTTAGAGGCACGAAGAGACACCTCAGAAAGTATTTCTAGTCTCTCCTTCTTCTTATGCTCGGTCAAAGCTTGAATCTTTGCATGGGCTCGTTTGAGCTAGGCCCTTGTAATTTTGTTTCTCACAGAATAGTGCTTTGCCATTTTTCTCTGAATATCATTGTCATTCTTGGGCTTCTCTAGCAAGCCCTCTAGATGAAAATTGGCTCTATCAAGCCATGACTCTCTATCTCTGCTAATCTCAAGGGCAAGCAACTCACTTGGAGTGAGCTGCTTTGCCAACTCATCTTCTCTCTATCTCTGACGGGCTAGAGCTCTCTTTAGCCCTATTGTCTTTGGTCTCTGTCTATGAGGCTGATCCTCCTCATCATAAATCTCACCAAATATATCCAAAGTCTCCTCCAACAAGGCTTTAGCCCTCTCTGCCTCTTTCTTTGCTTTGATGGTCTTTACCTCACTGATAATCTGCTTGGTATTCAGTTGTTGATTCTCTTGCTCAAGAAAACCAATCACATATTGTGCTATGTCGAGATTAGCTTGAAGTTCACTAATATTTTCCTATTTACTTCTAATTAAAACATTGTTGATTCTATCCTCATCCTCCTCAACAAGGTCACTCAGCTAAAACTCCTACTTTGTTCATGTTTGTCCTCTTGCTCCTCAATGATTGGCTCTTTAACCTTTTCTTTGCCCTTGTCCACTTGTTTTGCTGATGGAGAAGGCATGGCCCCTTTCACCTCAAGTGAAGCAAACACATGCATGTGGCCTCTCTGATAGGTCTTGGGAAATGGTTCAATATTATTCACATTAGCCCAAGTTGCCTTAATGTCCTTTTCACTGCTTGATGCCTTAGTATCATGATGTGATGATTGTGAAGGATTACGGAAAGGTGAAGAAGTAGGATCAATATTAGGTGAATCCATATGACTAGGTGATGATGTATGAGCAGTAGGATGGGATAGAGAAGTGGATATGGGAGGATGAGTTTATGACGGGATGCTCTGCTCATGATGACTAAGTGGGGTAGTGAAAACATCATTTGCAATGAATGTGTCCCATGAAATGTTCTTCTGCTCAAGCTGATGCATGACTACCATATTAACGAGTGAATGGTGAAAAAGACTTTGCATTTGATGATATACTGCCTCCTTTGTACAATGTATGCCATTTTGTGAATGCTTTGTGAGAGATAGTAGGGTATATGAAGCATTTTGACTCTAGTGAAGTGCATGCGGAGTCTCATATGGTATGAATAGAGTCAAGAAAACCTCCCCTCACAAGTGAAATACTTCATGATTATTTTCATCATCGGAACATACTGGTCAAGGACATGAGAGAAAGGGAAAAAAAATTTCTTATCATCCTTATATCTAGGTTTGAGGTATGGCTCATAATAGATAAAATCAAGGTTTACCTTCTTAAACCATTTCTCTCCCACATTAGGGATCCCTGTAGCAGCTGAAATAGCACTAGCAGACATGGTAAAAGTGACCATAGCAAGAGTGACATGCCCATCATGAAGATTTGTGATGAAAAAACTTGTTAACCCAGGGTGATACTAAATCTGCTGCACCTTCTCACAAAACTCAAAGCAACCAACATGTTTGAAACACGACACAGTAAGAGGAGAGGCCATGAGTTCCCTTGTGGTTATTGGTTGAAATCTATTAATCTTCCCTCCTTTGTGATCACTTTTATTTGGTGATTGTTCTTCACTAATATCTCTGTCTTCCTCTTCCGACATTTTGAGTTTGAAAGATTTGAAACCCTAGGGATGAGGTAGTTGGGGATGGGGGAGTGAAATAGGCTTAGGGAATAGGGATATGGTGCTATAGGGTCTAGGGAATAAGGATATGATGGAGGAAGAAAATATGAGGTTTATGAATGCCAAATTTGGGAACAATGAGAAAAAAGACTGAACCTAGTGTTTTATAGCTTATCCAACCTCCAAATTTCACAAAGAAAACAAAATCACCATAAAAATCCTTTTGAAGACAGCAAGGGAGTGAAATTCATTATTACTTACTTGTCAAAGGATTTAGAGAAACTTCGCTGAAGTTTTGGAGGCACCTTGACCGAGTTTTGAGGCTCATAGACCAAATTGTGCATTAGAGAAATGCTTGGACATTAGCGTAGTGCCTTCGACTATTAGCGCAGCGCCTGTGTAAAATAAATTGTGTTTCTCATGCATTAGTGCAGTGCGGCTGGGTATTAGCGCAGCACTCGGACATTAGCGTAGCGCCGAGGTGAAAAAATGTAGCACTAAGAAATTTTTTCCCAAACTTCTCAAAAACTCTGATTTTCTCCTTTGCTGAAGCCTCTTAATAGTTGAATGACAACAATGAATTGTTTTGAAGTGCTTGATGGGCTTTATAGCTTTAGTATATTTGAAATTTAATTTAAATTATCCACTTTTGTAATGTTCATTTTTCTTCTTTGACACTGATACTCTTTTTGGTTTGTTACCTTTGGCATTGCAGGCTTGATCAACTTGGAGTTTCACTTTCCTTGCTCACCTAGGCCAGACATATATTGCACTTTGACAACTTTGAGATTGCATATCGATGTTAGCACATGGATTTGCATCCCACCCACCCCACCTTATTTTGCTATGTTTTCACCTCAACTTCATCGTTATCACTGGAATCACATTGTTTTTTTCCATTCTTGCATTTATATTGCGTTGACCACGTCATCAAACTCCTTATCCTTATAATCACCATTTTTTTCCAATTCTATATCATATTTTTATCCTTTACATGATGATTTCACCAAAAAAAAAGAATTGGCTTCGTCGAATGGATGGTTGAGTTATGGTTTATTTCTCCAAGTGAAGGTCTATGTTTCAAAGGGGAAGAGCCCAAGAAGGAGCAAAAATGGGTGCCCTACACATAAAATAGGATGGTGTAACCTCAATGTTTCAACTCCCATAGTGCATGTGGAATAAACCCGCTTTTAAAATATTTTATAAAAAAAAAAAAATCAGTTTTTTCTGTGTGACCAGTTGACTTCCGAGGCGGTTACTGAGCAACTGGTGGAGACTATTTGGAAACTGAAAGAGGTTTTTTATGAGAATAGGCTAAAAAAAAATAACCTCTTTTAGTTTTGGCATATATGCTACATATTGGGAGAACCGAGATCATATTTGAGCCCTATTTTCCGGATCTTATAATTTTCCTGTTTGACACATGTTTTTGGAATGAAGATCTCGAGCAAATGGGAACAAATATCAGGAAAATGAAATAGGTTTATTCTAAGTACGGGCTAAAAAAAATAACCTCTTTCAGTTTTGGCATATATCCTACATATTGGGAGAACTGAGATCATATTTGAGCCCTAGTGTTCGAATCTCAGAATTTTCTTGTTTGACACATGTTTTTGGAATGTAGATATCAGGCAAATGGAAACACATATCAAGAAAATGAAAGATGTTTTTCCTCAGCACGGGCTAAAACACAATAAATATTTTAGTTTTGGCATATCTGCTACAGATTGGGAGAATCAATATCATCTTTGAGTGTTATTTCTACAGTAGGTTGGTTTTTTTTGGGGATACTATTCTAGATTTTGATGTAACAGACTTCTCTTTTGGGGGAATTGGATAATTTCGACCTCTAAATATTAAAGGAGGGTTCTATTCCTATATATATATTGTAAATTCAATGTAATAGGGGTTCAATTTTCAACAGAGAGACTGTTGGTTTGGACTATGCAAATTTTTTTAATATTATTTTAATGGAGTAGTTTCTACCCTTTAAATTTGGGATCCATCATGGTGTTTCATGTTCAACATGTGTTCCTTGTAAGATAATTTTCATATTGTGTTTTTTCTACTAATATTTTTTACAACATTCTCTAAGGGAAGTGTTAGGAATCCATCCACGCATGATTCTCCTTTCACAATGACTATGTTGTTAAATGTTGTGGTTATCTTTACAGAATCCACCCTTTGTTAGCTTCTCTATTTAATAACCCTATGCTTTCATTTATGATAAAGCTGCCACTGGAGATTCATCCACTGATATATTCCTACAGGGTAGCGATATTTCTCCTCTTTTCTTCTCTCATTTACATCATTTATCTGCCTAAGCATTGCGCCTACTTTTCCCCAAGTTTGCAAGAAGAAACCAGCCTCGACTCCATAACCCAATGATTGTTTATCTCTTGTTGTTTTGACCCAAAATTTTCAATCAAATCCCTATACTTCATAGCTAGCCTAAGATTCACTTATTGCAGCCACCCTTCATTGGAAAAGGGAGAGCCCTCTCTGGTCTAGCAGGGCTAGATGCCAAATCGAAAGCGTGGTTTGAGGTTACCTCGGAATTACCTTTCTTAGCCTGAGGTTCAATATGAGTGATAACAGATCCAAGACCTGAATGGGTCCATATGTTTATTCCCACGTTGGGGAAGGTGCCAACTAAATGGTATTTAGAGACAGAGCTACGAGAGGCATTAGTGAATTCTCTACGCTGACAGAGAGTTTTATTCTTACATTTAGGTTTGATAGTGGATTTGATACATATTTTCGATATTTTCATAATAATCAAGTAGTCATCTTTGATACAACAAAGCCTGCAATAAAGTGTGCTCCACCGGCTTCGGATGCGCATATGAAAGCTATTATGAATTTCATGAACCTGACAGTTGAATAGAATGATGAGGATCCAAGGAATATCATGATCCCTGAAACTTAGGGATAACGGGCAGTCGTTGGGCCCTCAATCACCTCGTTGGATGTGACAAAACCCATAAAGATGAGGCAAGTGTATATTGGAACTGAAGAACAACCTAATTTGGTATAGATATAGTAGGCAAGGTTGTTGAGTTGCTAACAGAATATGAATATTTGTTCCCTACAAAGTTTTCAGAGTTGAAAGGAATCATTGGGGAACTTGGAGTAATGAAAATCACATTGAAGTTCGATGTGCACCCAGTAAAAAAACACCCATACAGGTTGAACCCAAGATATAAGAAGAAGTTAAAAGAAGAGTTGGAAAAAATGGTTGTTGCAGGCTTCACTGAACCTATACAAGAGTCTAACTGAGTAAGTCCAATGGTTGTGCAAGTTAAGAAGACCAAGGGAGAAATCGGGATCTGTGTAGATCTACACAAATTGAATGATTCTTATGTGCATGACCCATTCCCCACTCCATTATCTGATGAAATATTGGATAATGTTGGAGGCCAAGAAGCATATTCCTCCATAGATGGATTTTCATTATATCTTCAGATCTGTTGAGATTCAACAAGATGATGAGCTTAGTGAAAAGAGTCGCCTTCACTAAGCGGGCCCGCAGGCTATTTTTGGCGCAAAGTCTATTTTTAGACTATTTCTATTTTTAGACATGTCGATCATATTCTATGAGTTGCAGGATGTTATTTGTGGATGGTTGGTCAAGTTGGAAAAATATATGGACTTCTATTTTTAGACATATTGGGCGGAGTCTATTTTTAGACTACCAGTCTAAATATAGATATGTCGAATATTATTAGCTCTTAATAATATTTGGACTCTAAACATTATCTTATTCTCTTGGAGCACTTCAGTTCAGTGCATAGAAGTGGCACAATAGCTGAAAGAAGGAATTACGCTATTCCTGAGGGTTTACTAGAGCTATTTCATGGAGGAATCAGTTAGAACTCAAGTGGCAGAGTTATGACACAGTTGGAAGAAGTAGTTATGGAGTTGTGTTTAGTTTAATTTAGTTAGACTCAGTTGAGCTAGTTGTATCTAGTCTAGCTGATTGATACACTAGTAAGAGTGGTGTGAATTAATTAGTTAATTAATTCACTAAATAATAACTCATTAATCAACTGAAGAATGCATCAATTAACTATAGTGCATGGCAGTTTCAGTGGAGACCAATGGAGTGATAGGTGAAAGAGCAAGTGTGACTGTCAGTTGTGACTATAGTGATGCATTGATTACATCCAAAACTTAGTGGAGATGCCAATGAGGATTGCGTGAGCAAGGATGGAGAAATTCGAACTCATTCAGAGCCATTATTCAGCAGGGATTGCGCAGTAGAGGCAGGCTAGCAGGTGGCAAAGATCGGTGCATCGATTTGCAAGATCGGGCCTGATTAGTGTGTAGCGATTGTATTGTACTGAGAGCTTGATATGATCAGATTTGTATGAGGATTGTTACATGATCTCTATGACATATATTATATACATATAGTTGGGGTTTTCAGCTTCATGCTTTCCCGTTAAACAACTGTGTTAATGTGTGTGAATTTTTATTGTTTCATGTGTGTATTGCAATCTTGATTTAATTTCCACAAATGATAAATGGTGGAATAGATTTTGTATTTTGCATGAAGTTAAAATAGTGTGAGATCAAGAGAATCTTGGACATATAACACATAATTTATATAATTTCTACATTGTATCAGAGCAGTATTGATATTTGGAGGAGATTGCAATTATTGAAGCGGTTGAGTTTTGTGTTGGTGGAATTCGAATTTGTTGCAGTGTTTTCTTGGTGTCGAAGTTGAGCATTCATTGAAATGTCTTTCAACGGATTGTGATTGGAGTATTCCCTTGATGGGATCTCGAATTACATAGCATGGAAGGACAGGATGGAGGTGGTGCTAGATGATAATGGGTTGAAGGATTTCATTGATAGAAATGTTCCTAAGCCGGGATCTAGCGATGCAGCCACACTTGATGCATGGAAAAAGAAGGTAGCAAAGTGTCGAAGGATTTTATTGGAAGGTGTGAAGGACCACATTGTGTCCAACCTTCATGGGAAAGCCACTCCATTCTTAATGTGGAAGGCTTTGACAATTTTTTTCCAAAGCAGAAGTGACCAAAGGAAGTTGGCGCTTAAAGACAAGCTCAGAAAAATAAAAATGGAGAAAGGCAATAGTATACCAAAATACCTCACGAAGTTTTTCCACTAAAAGGATGAGCTGGGAAGTGTGGGGTTTACTGTTGATGAATTAGACTTGGTGAGCTTGGCTCTCCTTGGGCTTTCTAAGAGTTGGCATAGCTACGAAGACTCTGTCAATGGACGGGAGAAACTGCCAGGATGGGAGCGACTTTGGTCGTATCTTGTGCAGGAGGAGATAAGGCGAGGTACCAGGGATGGATCTTCATTGAAGAATGAAGATGAATAAAATCACGCTTTGGCTGCCAAAGCAAGGAAAGGGAAGGAGAAGAAAAATCCTTCTCAATCTGGTGCAAAAGGCAAGAAACATGATTTTTCCAAGGTGAAGTGTTTTCACTGTCACCATCATGGACATTTCGCCACTAATTTCCCATAGAAGAAGAAAAATAAGAGTGTTGTTGGTTCTGCAGCAGGAGAGGCCTTAGCCTCACAGTTTGAGCTCAAATTTTCTTTGATCGCATGCTTGGTTTCAAGTGTGATGGGATCAGTGTGGTTTCTTGACAGTGGTGTGTCTTTCCATATGACCGGAGACAAATATTTGTTTAGTGATCTGGAGGAAAAGGATCTTGGAGTGCACATCGAGATGGGCGATGATGGTAGATACAGTGCGACTAGTATTGGGACCATTTCCTATGAGAGGGATTTTGGTAAACCTTTCATCTTGAAGGATGTCATGCATGTTCCACGATTGAAGAGGAATCTGATCTTTGTGGCGATGTTGGAAGACAAGAGTTATGATGTCGTTTTTAGCGAGGGAAAAGCCTTCCTGCGCCATAAAACAACTGGTCAAACTAGGAGGATAGGGATTCGAGTTAAGAATATTTATCAATTGTAGGTAGATGGCTACGCTGCAATGGCAGGCAATGTAGAAGGAGTGGTGAGCCGAGATGAGGGCAAATTGTGGCACAAGAGATTGGGCCATATTCACCATGGTGCTTTGAAAATTTTGCAAAAAATTTCTACCGAGCTTCCCAAAGGTACACTTGCGCAGTCAGATCAGTGCAAGGGATGTACTTTGGGAAAATTTGTGAAGACCAATTTTTATGAGAAGGATAGTCGTGCTTTGACGATCCTTGAGAGAATTCACACAGACATGTGTGGACCTTTCTCGGTTTCTTCAACAACAAAGCACAGGTATTATGTGATATTTGTTGATGACTTTTCTCGTAAGTGCTGGATATTCTTCATGCAGAAGAAGAGTGAGACATACTCAAAGTTCTGTGAGTTCAAGGCGTTGGTTGAGAAAGAGTCGGGGAAGCGGGTGAAATCTCTCCAGAGTGATAATGGTGGTGAATACATCTCTGGCAAATTCAAATACTTCTGTAGCAAAGAAGGAATTCGAAGAGAACTCATAGCGCCTCATAACCAACAGTAGAATGGGGTCGCTGAGAGGAAGAACAGAACGATCATGGGTGCTACACAGGCGATGTTGCATGATCAGGGCCTTCCCATACACTTGTGGGCTGAGGCATGCAACACTGCGGTTTATGTGCAACACTGTTGTCCTCATAGAGTACTTGGCATGAGTACACCCGAAGAGGCATTTTCTAGTAAGAAGCCTGATATTTCTCATTTGAATATTTTTGGCTCACTTGTTTATAGTCATGTGACAAAGGATGCCAGGAAGAAGTTGGATCCGACCGCAGAGGTTGGGATGTTTTTGGGGTACACAGAAACACCCCACAATTATCGTGTGTATTTTCCAGATAGTCGGATGACTGTCGTGCGACGGGATATCAAATTTCATGAGGAGAAAGCCATGAAGTTGTCACTTGAGAGGGAGCTACACTTGCATGCGGAAGAGGAACTTCTTGTTCCTAAAGATGAGCCTCTGGATGTGGATCAGCCACAAGAGGAGGTTCATGGAGTGGAAGAAACCACTCATGCAGTGCCAAACATCAGAGGGTGAAAGCGCACTACAGAAGCTAAGCGACTGAATCTTGATGCAGTACAGAATGTAGGAGTTCCTACATCACAGCACAGACAGAGACAAACACCTGACCGATTTACTGGATACATGGCTTTGATAAGCAAGTGTATCGTGACAGAGCCATCCTATTTCGAGGAAGCTGTGGAGGATCCCGCATGGGTAGATGCCATGGTGGAAGAGTATGATTCGATTGTCAGAAACAGTGCATGGGAGATCGTCCCAAGGATGGAAGGGAAATCAGTGGTAGGTTCAAGATGGATCTACAAAGTGAAGCAAGTTGCTGATGGGAGCGTTGAGAAGTATGAGGTAAGATTTTCTACCCGGGGCTTCTCACAGATCAAGGGGATCGACTATGAAGAAAACTTTGCACCTGTAGCAAGGTATTCTTCCATACGGACCATCCTTGCTCTCTGAGCGCATATGGTTTGGCACATTCATCAAATGGATGTGAAGATTGTGTTCCTCAATGGAATCATTGAGGAGGAGGTGTACATTGAGCAGCCTGAAGGATTCGAAATATTCAACAGCAAGTCACATGTGTGCAGGCTCAAAAGAGTGTTGTATGGGCTGAAACAAGCACCTCGTGCTTGGTACACACGGATAGACAGTTATTTCACTGGACTTGGTTTCTCCAAGAGTGAGGCGGATCCAAACCTATACCAGATTGTGGTGGAGGGTAAGCTTTTGATCATTGTGCTTTATGTAGATGATTTAATACTAACGGGTGATGAACTGTTGATACACTCATGCAAGGAAAATCTTGCAAAGGAGTTCGAGATGAAGGACTTGGGCCTCCTTCATTATTTCCTGGGATTGGAAATTTGGCAGCGGAAAGGTGAACTATTTATGTCTCAAGGCAAGTACGCCCGGGAGATACTGGATAATTTTCACATGAAAGGCTGCAAGCCTATCGACACTCCTCATCCTGGTGGTTGGAGGAAGGAGGATGCTACATCGGCAGAGGTAGTGGATGCCACTGTTTATCGACAATTGGTTGGTTCACTCATGTATTTAGTTAATACACAACCGGACATATGCTATGCTGTGAACCAGCTTTCACAAGCGATGGTGAAGCCTACCAAGCTCTTTTGGAAGGTAGGCAAGCATGTCATGAGGTATCTTAGGGGCATATCTGAGTATGGATTGTGGTACAGATAGTCGGATGAGGTGAAGTTGCATGGCTTCATAGATGCAGATTGGGCAGGAAGCCCAACGGATAGAAAGAGCACGTCTGGAGGGATTTTCAGTATTGGATTCTACGACAGCTTTCTTGGTACAAATAGAACAAATATCCATTGCACTCGCTTAGCTGAGGCCGAGGCACATGGTGGCAACAAGTTGGTCGCATGCGAGGCTATATGGATGAGGAAGATCTTGGTCGTTTTCTTTACCATTTAGATCCAACCGTGATATATTGTGATAATCAGAGTTGCATTAAACTCTTGGTTAATCCATTATTTCATGATAGATATGAACATATTGACTTTTACCATGGTACCATCATATCGTAGATTGTGTGCGGGGCCTTCGAAGATCATGTTGCTTTCTTACATTCCTACAGAGGATCAGGATGCAGATATTCTGACAAAGGCGCTCACCAGGAGCAAATTCGAATACCATAGAGATAGGATCAGGGTGGAAGATAATCCCTATCTTGTTGAGAGGGAGTGTTGAGATTCAACAAGATGATGAGCTTAGTGAAAAGAGTCGCCTTCACTAAGTGGGCCCGCAGGCTATTTTTGGCGCAAAGTCTATTTTTAGACTATGTTTATTTTTAGACATGTCGATCATATTCTATGAGTTGCAGGATGCTATTTGTGGATGGTTGGTCAAGTTGGAAAAATAGATGGACTTCTATTTTTAGACATATTGAGCGGAATCTATTTTTAGATTGCCAGTCTAAAAATAGATATGTCGAATATTATTAGCTTTAATAATATTTGGACTTGCAAATTATCTTATTCTTTGGAGCACTTTAGCTCAGTGACAAGTAGATGTACAATAATGTACCTATTGCAGGAATTACGCTATTCCCCGAGGGTTTAATGGAGCTATTGCATGAGTGAATCATTTATAACTCAAGTGGCACAGTTGGTTATTGCCGCCTGGAATAAGTAGTTGGTGGAGTTGTATTTAGTTTAACTCAGTTAGACTCAGTTGAGCTAGTTGTATCTAGTCTAACTAATTGATACACTAGTGAGAGTGGAGTGAATTAATTAGTAAATTAATTCACTAAATAATAAATCATTAATCAACTGAAGAATAAATTAGTTAACTACAGTGCATGGCAGTTTTAGTGGAGACCAGTGGAGAGATAGGTGAAAGAGAAAGTGTGACTATCAGTTGTGACTATAATGATGCATTGATTGCATCCAACACTCAGTGGAGATGCCAATGAGGATTGCGTGAGCAAGGCTGGAGTAATTCGAACTCATTTAGAGCCATTCTTCAGCAGGGATTGCGCAGTAGAGGCAGGCTAGCAGGTGGCAAAGATCGATGCATGGATTTGCAAGATTGGGCTTGATTGGTGTGTAGCGATTGTATTGTACTGAGAGCTTAATATGATCAGCTTTGTATGAGGATTGTTACATGATCTCTATGAAATATAATATATACAGATATTTGGGGTTTTCAGCTTCAGGCTTTCCCTTTAAACAACTATGTTAATGTGTGTCAGTTTTTATTGTTTCATGTGTGCATTGCAATCTTGATTTAATTTCCGCAAATGATCAATGGTGGAATAGATTCTGTATTTTGCATGAAGTTAAAATAGTGTGAGATCGGGAGAATCTTGGACATATAACACATAAGTTATATAATTTCTACAAGATCCAGATTGCACCAGAAGGTAGGAGTAAGACCACCTTTTCTACTGAATGGTGATCCTTCCAATATACAGTCATGCCCTTTGGATTGAATAATGCTCCTGCTATTTTCTTGCGTGTAGTATTTGTTTCTTTTAAAGGATTTATCCACGAGTTTTTGGAGGTATATTTTTATTATTGGACTGCCTTTGGGCTGGTAAAGAAGCATGTGTCAAATCTGTGCTTAATGCTGGATACTTGTAGGAAGTACCATATTTCCTTTAATTTGAAGAAGTGTATATTTTGTGTACCATTTGGGATACTACTGGGACACATTGTCTGCCAGTAAGGGTTGATGGTAGATCATGCAAAGATTGCAGTCATAGTTAATTTAGAGGTACCTGATAATGTTAAGCAGTTGCACTCAATATTGGGCATACTGGGTATTATAGGAATTTTATTCATGGTTATGCGCTGATAACTGCTCCCATGGAAAATTTTCTCAAGAAGCATGCAACCTTCTGCTAGGATGAGGATTTTCAAGATATTTTTGAGCTACTAAAGGAAAATATGATCACTACGCCCATCTTGGTCTTCCCAAATTGGTCAAAGGCGTTTCACGTACATGTGGATTCCTCCTGTATTACGCTCAGAGTTGTGTTAGCATAGCCAAGAGCAGGTGAAATTTTATCATCCTATTTCTTATGCAAGCCAAAAAATTTCAAGAGCAGAGAAGAATTACTCAACCACAGAAAGAGAAGGGCTAGAAATGGTGTATGCGTTGCAGAAATTCCTCCACTATTTGTTAGGAGGCCATTTTAAGATGTTCACTGATCATTCTGCTTTGAAGTACCTAGTCAACAAGAATTTGTTCAGGGGGAATATCTACAAGTGGTTTTTGTTACTCCAGGAATATGATTTTGGGATTATGGTAAAACTAGGACGATTGAATGTTGGGCCAGACCATTTGTTCCACATTGAAACAGGTGAGGAAACTACAAACTTAGAAGATTGATTTCCAGATGTGCTACTATCTGCGATAAAGGTGGTTGATGAGAACTTCCCTGATATCATTCAGTTTCTGACCACTGGATGCACGCCTGATGAATATAATGTTCAGCCAAAGAAGGAACTCATCGTGCGTACAACAGACTTCACCATTATTGTTGGATAGTTGTATAAAATGGGTGCGGATGAGGTTCTGCAAAGATATGTTGTCGAGAATGAGAGATGTGCGATTCTAATTGAAACTCATGGAGGGGTTGTCAGTGGTCATTATGCATAAAAGGCCACTGCGCAAAAGATTTTGCGAGCTGGGTTATGGTGGCCCACGTTGCACAATGATGCCTATGCGCATTTTTGTGCATGTGATGTTTGTAATAGGACATGAAAGCCTTTGCACAGAGACGAAATGCCCTTGAATCTGCAGATGGCATTGATTTTGAGAAATGGGCTATATATTTTGTGGGACCTATTAATCCTCCAAGAAGGAAGAGTGGTGCGTACTACATTATCACTACAACGGATTATGTAACTAGATGGGCTGAAGACAAACCGGTGAAGGATTGTAATTATGATGCAACTATGCAGTTTATATTTGAGAATAATGTGACTTGGTTTGGTTCTCCCAAGATTCTGATAAGCGATAAGGGTACACATTTTGTTAATGACGCCATTGAAGCCTTGACAGAAGAATTCAAGGTTTGTAATCAAAAGATCTCTCCCTATCACCCTCAAGAAAATGGCACGGTTGAAGCATTCAATAAGATACTGGAAACTACGCTGACCAAGGTGTGCAATGCTAACATAAATGATTGTTATAGGAAAGTGCCAACAGTTCTCTGGGCATACAGGAGTACTTGCAATAATTTGAATGGAAGGAAACCTTTCAGGATGGTATATGGGCAAGAGGTCGTGTTACCCATGGATTTCGCTGTTCCTATTATGCACATTGCAGCGTTTACCAATACGGTTGAAGAAGATGCTCTGGAAGATCGGTTGTCATAGTTGGTTGCTCTAGAAGAAGATCGCTTTATTAAAAATTATCACCATCAGGTTCAAAAGGCACGAGAGAAAGCATGGCATGACTCGCATATCAGGTAAAAGGTGTTCAAGGAAGATTATTTTGTCTTACTATATGATAGCAAGTTTGCACGCCACCCAAGGAAACTAAAGATGCACTAGCTCAGGCCCTATGTTGTGAAATAAATTACTAATGGAGGAGCAGTGTGCCTGGCCACGTTGAGCAGTGAATACCTTCCTAGGTATGTCAATGAGAGCCGTCTGAAGCCGTACAGGGATTAACCTATGCCTCCAAAATGAATATGGCAGGAGTATCAGACCTGCGCAGATGAGATGGCGAATACGCAGTAAGGTGCAACATGTGTGTGGTAGCTACGCGAGGAGGTTTTCTGGGTCGCAGAGGTGTCAAAAACTAGCCATTGGAACAGTAAAACTAGAAAAGAAAGATTTATTTCCATTTTTGGGAGAATCTAGGATGCATTTAATGAAGGGAGCTTACCAGATTTGGGAACGTTTTGTTAGTAATGGAGCCTCATTAATGCACAAGGAGTTTTTGAAGATGTGCCCCAAGTATAAATATGACCTATGGGGTCACAATAGTTCCCTTTTCTTTCTGTGTTATTTCTATGCTTTGAGCTCCTTGATTTCCTTTTCATTCACAGTGTCTATGTTTGGCTTGGATTCAGGGTTCAAGGATGCGTTACGCCAATCAGGGTTGGGCTAAGATATTCTTGAAATAATGATGGCTACAAGACCTAAATATGACATTGCTACGCCTGAAGTTCCAATTGTTGACACACCTGCGCTCTCCAAATATAAAAAGGGGCAGTCTTTTGGTATGCACAAATCTCCGAGGAAGAAGACCCTAGGGTCGCGCCCTTCTACGGCTGAGAAGCTAAAGAGGCCTATGTTTGAGGTCCCTAAAACCATTGAATAAGGATAGGAGTTTGTGGTCGAAGTGGCCCCATTCTCGTGGCTTCCAAGATATGTTGCACCACGCAAACCCTCAGTCTCAGTACCCAAAGACGTAGAGAAGGCATGTGCAGGCATCCAGATGCCATTGATCCTTGAGAATGTCTCGATGGAAGGGGACATGTTCGCTAAGATTCTGTAGCTTAGATTCGATGATTGGGATTTCGTTGGTTTCAATAAATTCCCATATCTTGCATCGGAGATATACCTAGATCATATTACTTATGAGGGAGGCATTACGCGCCTCGAGCCAAAAATATGGGTGCTGGGTCTGCACAAGGTAGGTCTTCTCAATTTTCTCTAGATCCCTCATTTTGGGTGAGCGCATCCCTATTGATCACGGGTCTGACTGCTAAAGGAGATGACCCGGTTGCTGATTTTGGTGGTAAGGTACAGGAGAAAACTGTTGTGGAACCAATAAAAAATAAATATAATGTCATGCAAAAGAGTCTGGGTTTTTTTGCTGATGAAATTAATGACCCAGTAGTGCGCTTTGGTATGATCATATTGGCCTGCAAGATGATGCGCAAGTGCATACCGAAGGAGGTGCCCATGGACGTCATTGCGCTTGTTGGATGGTGTGATAAGGGCATTATCTACAACTGGTCCAACTATCTTTGCAAAGAATTTTTAGAAAATGTGTGTGAGACACAAGAGGAAGGCAAGAATTTCCACTATGCTTAGATGTTATTATTGATTGCATTGATTGGGTGGAATACCCCTGAAGACACACATTTACAGGAGATTGAGCTGAATGCGAGCATCCATAGCCCCAATCAGTTTACTTTTATTTCTCGTGTTTATGCTTTTGATCACCCTTTTGATAAGCACATTTGTGAACTTTAGTTATGAAGTACCTGAGTGAAAGAGGTGGGATGGTAAAAGAGACTTATGCTAATGGATATAATACTTCCATAACGTTGACTCCAAAATATTTCCTTGTGACTATCATTTAGAGGTTTTTTGAATGAAATGGGGGAATGGGAAGGATTCATTGAGTTAAACTCAGGTTATTTCTTTCCTTGGAAAGGTGAACTATATCGCTTATTAATGATGCATTTTCCTCCATGGAAAATATTTTAAAGCAAGAGGGATTTAGGATTCCATAAATATAACCTATAATAGTAAATGAAACTCATTGAGATAGACAGAGTAAAGATTTCCCATGTCTGCCAACCACTGTTGGGTGAGGAAAAGGCCTTCCACATAAATTTTAATGAAGTCACAAAAATCAAACCATAATGAATAGAAAAAAAAGGAAAAAAAATCCAAACTGAAGTGAAAGAAATCAACAAACCCCAAAATGTCAAATTAGAAATGACAAAAAAAAAAAGAAAATCCCAAATTTAAAAGACAAACATCAACCAGACTAATTATAAAATGTCTCAACAAAAGAATGCAAGACAACCATGAGTGTGTTCATATTATGTTAATATTTTAAATAAATTTCATATTGCATAGTTATAAGCAATTAGGCTCCAAATGGTAAGGTGAATGGTATTCATGTGGTGAAATTGTGCCAAAATGAGAAGTCTCTCCTTTTGCAAATTTTCTTGTTTCAACGCAAAAACTGCATAAAATCATCTTAACAATTTTATGATAAAATTAATGCTTATGAAACAAGTAAAAAGTTAAGGAAATCCCAAATTTCGCTGATTTGATGAGGATCATTACCACTTCTCCCAAAAAATAGAAATCAAACAAGGAGAATGGGTGTCAACTTTGAGCTGATAGGGCTGTGAAACAATTTTTGAAGTCCTGCACAACAAAGATATAAATCAGCAAAAACTAAAAACAAAGTTGAAGCAAAAATTTAAAGAAATAGAAAAGAATGAAAGCGGGCATATGAAACTTACCATTGGAGAATCCCATTATAATATTACCTGAAAGATATCAAGTTTCTCCAACACAAGGTAAACTCTTCTTTTAATTGGAAGTAAAAGCATGAATAATTGACTTTCAATGTAGTTTTCATTAGCCCAAAATCATAACTTATTAAAGCTAACTAAAGAAATAAACAAACTAGAAGAAAACACTGATTCATGTTCAAGTAAATTAAATCCATCAGAAATGATAATTATGATGTGCTTTTGTAGCAATGATTGTTCTCTCCTTTTTTTAAGATTTCATATCAACTCCAACGATTTCAAAAAAATTCAAAAACCAATACCAAGTCCCAATATATGTGATAATGGTTTGTGAAGACAAGGAGAGGACTTGAATATTTACTTGATAAATATGGAGTAATATATCAAAAATAGGAAAAATACAAGAGAATTAAAAAAATGGGTTGCTTATGATCTATTACCTTTACATGTTCTAAATACCCTTACCAGTTGTTGCATTTCCATAATGTCTGCTCAAGAGTTCCTTGAAAAGAAAATGAAGACACACACTAAAATATGACTGATATAATGAAATGTGAATCCAATAGTGAGACAAAGGAAAAGTGTAAACGAACCACAGGTGATGAAATTTTCATTAGCCAGGGAGATTTCCATGAAGAGTAAAAATAGGCTCAACTCTACATGTGAGGATGTATGTCCAATGAAGGAACAATGATGGGATTCATGTGTGCACACCCTGAAGAATGAATATCTTTAAATTCACAGATTCATCTTGAGAAATGAATACTTGGATGTTCGACTAAATTATCATTGAAAATACATCCAAGATCTTGAATATCAGAGTAACATGGAATTCAACGTAAAGATACAAAGATAAGAAAAGAAGAATCCATGTGAAGATAATTATAAGTTGAACTATATAGTAATGTATGAATTGATGAAATACCAACAATATTATATAATCTAATATCTCACTAATCCGAGAAATTAAGAGGCTTAGAATAGAGAGAAATTAAAATCTTGTAAGAATTGTGACTAAAGTGGAAATACGATGGGTGCAATGCAAAGGTTCAATTCAACCTAGAAAATATAAGGTTCAGAATAGGAAATGTTGGATAGGAGCATTTTATAACTTACCGCAACAATCAATTTGTGTGATTTTCTTTTGCTTATGACAAAACTAAATAAGAAAGAGCCAATAATTTCACTTCAAATGCAACAAAGATATGCAGAATTATGATTATTGAATCATCTCAAAAATTTGCAAGAAAAGGAAAATATATAGAGAAGCATTAATTTAGAGCACAAAGAAGAAGTATTTCTATTGAAAAAGAAAAAAAATACTTCCCTGAACATGCTTATGGTCTGGAAAGGGTTGAGTGCTCGCTTATCTCAAGTCTCCAAATTCAATTCAATAAAGACCTGCAAAATAAGAAAAGAAAAAAAGTAAACTAATGAAATAGAAATTGAAAACAAATGAATATGAAGATTTCAATGCATACCTGGAAGAATATTGACTGCAAGTTTACCTCATGAATATTCAGGTTCTCCCATGCATTTCTCAAGATTTGCATTTTTTCAAACTTTATCTACTTATCCAATCAAAATTAAAATTTTAAGTAATGAGATTTCAATTTACATTATCTTCATATTGAGAGACAAGAGTGGTGAAAGTGATCATATAGTAATGCTTTTTGAATCGAAAATTGAATTTTTCAAGAACTCTTGATTGTAAAGATTTTTGAAACTTCACCCTTCTTGATTTTGTTCGCAAATTTCAACAATATGTGAAGCTTCATCAAGAAGAATAAGCAAGTGTACTGTAAGTGTGATTTATGCAATCATATTCATTAGAGAAAATTTCAACCTAAAAGTGGCCTCCTAAGGAAAAATAATAAAATAATAGTTAAAATAATGAAATAAGAGTTATGAATTTTGGAGGGAAAAAAAGAAAACTATTTTTTATTGTATTTTCAGATTATCTCCTTATCGATTTACTCAAATTTCAATTTTATACACTCATTAGATGCAAAATTAAATTTCACATCTAACGAGTACCCATCATGCATACTTTTGAGAAGACCCACCTTCATAAAAATTGCAAATACATTAAAAAAATGTATCTGCAATTTTTATCAAGGTGGGTCTTCTCAAAAGTATGCATAATGGGTACTCAGTGGATGTGGAATTTTAATTCCACATCTAATGAGTCTCTAAACTGAAAATTTGAGTAAAACTATAAGGAGATAAGCCAAAAATACAATTAAAAAAAAACAGTTTTTCTTCTTTCCCCTCCAAAATATTTACATGTACCTCTTTTTAAATTTAAATAATTTTGATTGGTTTACACATTATGACATGGAAATTACATGAAAATTTCATGGGCACTTTTAGGCTGAAATTTCCTCTAAGGTTTCGAACACTCTTTTTTATAGAATGAAGAAGATCCAAGGAAGCATCATAGCCTCATTACATGCTTATGAAAAATCTACAATAACGAAATAAATATAAATAGTGAAGAAATTTAAACTAAATTAATCTATTCCTAATCCTAACTTCACAAAAGGAAACATGACTAGGTACATTCATACTTCCAATTTAATCATTCTCTCCTTTTAACTCCTGCGTGTATGTACAAGTCAAACATTAGTAAAAAAAACAATTATAATTAAACCAAGAGAACTAAATTTGGAAGTAGTATGTACACTAACTGCTAACATATTTACAAAAATAAGCTTATTTACAAGCACCCTCTCTTGAAACTTTTCCTCCAACCAAATCCCTATGGGATCATAAAAATAAGGGTGAATATTTATTGGATAAAGGAAGAAGTGAACTAGTATAGAGGTAGAACAAAAATTAGTGTTATGTACATAAGATAAACCATTAGCAATCTTCTGTGAACATGAAGCTTCCAAAAAACTTTGAAATGTATCAGTGAAATATGGATGGAGGCTTAGTGCATATGCTAAGAGATCTTCAACTGGATAAGATAGTTGGTCATATTGGATCAATTCATTCCTAAGTGTTGTTCCATGTTGAAGATGCATTATAGAAGGAAAAATAAACTAACAAGACCTAACCATCAAATATTGGAAAATTAACAACTCTTAATGGCCATGATCTAGATTTTGAGATTATCCTTCACATTCTTTTTATGCACATTGTGAATTTTCAACACTTAATTTCTCATTATGCTAGAAAATGACATCTAAACATTTAAATATGAAAACAAAAAATAAATCAGAAATTAAAAAAAGAAAAAGAAAAAGAAAAAGTGAAGGAACAATAAAAAAATCAAATCATAATTTACACAATTGTTATAATCAATGTTACAACACAATTGGGATTGATTTCAAATACTTTCCTTCTCACAAGCACTAGCCAAAATAATACAACTAAAATGGTCGTCAACATCAACTTATGGAAGAGGGAAAGATTCGGGACTACAAATAGGAGTGAGAACTTGATCGTCATTAGAATCATAAAATGGGATGAATTCTTGAATGTTGAAATCAGGAAGACGATTCTTTCTTTAAGAATGATAACTAATTGGAACAATTTCTGAATTGAATTTTTCTTCATTGTAAAATTTAATATGACTTTGATCATGAGGATTTAATGGAGATTAAGATAAATGAACATTTTCACTGTTAGAGTAATCGTTGTAAATGAATTCATGGAAATCATTAGGATTACCTTAATTTCCATATGATATATAAAGACAAGAAGGAATAGTGAGCACATGTTGAGCAATGTCAGAAGAATGATTAATGAATGATTCTTTATCCCAATAAAAAATAATTTGCAATTCATTAATACCAGTCTCTTTGTTTTCTGGAACAATATTAATGTAAAGAGGGATGAATTACTATTAGAAAAAATATCAAGATAAAGAGAGAAATGTGAGTCTAAAGAAATGAATCTGAAAATATCTCTATTTGTGGACTCTTGTGCATGTTCTTAATTATAAATTTCAGATTCATGACCATTCATTTGTCTATTTATGATTTCTTGAAGAATTTTTCTTGGCTGCCTTGAATTTGGAATTTGATCAACATGATTAAATTCAGAAATTTCTACAGCAGATTGCATATTATAATCTTCGATTTCTACTTTTTCTTATTGACTTATTGACTATTTTTATAAATTAATCTCAGGCTGAATTTTTTATTTCAAGGAAATTGTTTCTCCGAGACTGTTGTTGGTTTCTTCTTACGGTTGATTATAAAAAAAAAATCATGTTTTATGATTGTGTTTCATTAACATGAGAGAGAGCATCATGATCATTATTAATGCTATAAGAGGTGTGAACTAAATGAAATAATTGATCATACATGGTAGACGAAACTTCATCATGATTGGTATGCAGCTCCATATTGGAAATTCTCAATTATGTTAATACAGGTTGAAGAATATTCATCAAAGATTGTAATTGTTTCATATAGATTAGGAATGCAAGGAAGAGAAAAAATACATTCAAATCAATCCAACAATTCATCCTTCGAATATTTATCTTCAATTTTGAATCTTAAATAGTTTAATTGAAACCTAACATTAAAATCTATGAAATATTTATTTTCAAATCTTTGTAAATATTCAAATTCATCACAAACATGGTCATAATAATAACCGTCAAATTCGCAAATGAATTTTGTGATAAATTGATCCCAACTATGAATAGATGAAACTAGAAGAGATTGACACCAAATTCCAGCTTTCTTGCGAATGTAAGAGTAAAAATCCTGGATAGAATACCTTCAACAATATCATGAAAAGTAGAATTTGAAAAATTTTGGATAAACCGCCATGATCAAATGTAGAAGCATTATTCTTACTGTTAAATTTTACCTTTGACAAGTGCCTTGAAATTTCCAGTGGAGTATTGGTAGATGCACATCCATAAATACACTCCAAATGAGAAGTTTGAGAGGAGCCATTGTGATTAAATAAAAACTTTAAAAAACAAAATCTCCAAAAGACAACAAGTCGTCACGCCCTCCTTCTAGCGCAAAAAATGTTGATGACCCAAAATAGCCATTCAAAATTATAAGGGAGACCACTCTGTCGAGAACTTAAAGAAGCTCATTTTCTATTTGGAATGTTGGTTCCAACTGGCTAAACTGGATCTAGGTACCCTCTCTCTATCTTTGCTTATTGTGTGTCTATTACTTACCAATACAGAAGAGACATCAGATCAACCCTCTTGTTGAGCTCAAGCAAGAAAGTGATCCTTAAGCTGATCTAGGGCAAACAAACCACAAACTAAGATCTGCCCCTATATGAGGGGACTTCTAGAAATGCATAATTAAATCTAAATGCAAATTTATGCTAAGATGCAAGCAAATATAATCCTATCTTGAATTGGGAAAATAATTGCCCTCTCTCAATTCAAGAACAGATGAACTAACTAAATAGGGGAAGAATATTGTTTGTATGATCAAATCCGTTATATAATTTTCACCAATTAAAGAAATAGTTAATTCAATTCATGAAAAATAAACCAAAATAGTAATATAATCAAACAATAAATAGTTACTACCGACCACATTCAAATTTCAATGAATTCTGATTAATTATAACTCTATTATACTCATTAGAGATATATCTTAGAGAACTTCAATAGAATAAAAATAATGATAAGAAAATGGTGTTCAATATCAAAATCCATACACTATTTAGAAAATAAATTGAAACCAGTTAAAGGAATTCTAGTAATGGAGGATTAATTTTACAATTCAAACAATAGTGCATTGAAATGAAAAATTATCAAATCATACCAAAATATCATTACAAGTCTTGCAATCCTTGAGAAACTTCAACTCCTTGGATAAATTTCTAACAGTAGTTCCAAACAAAGCTTCCCTTTCATAATCAAAAATGTTAATTCTCTCCACAATTAACCTCACAATACATTACGATAGTGCAAATGCACAACAAGCATAAATCACAAATTTTTCCCCTAACCTTAGATCTGAATTTTCCCTCTTACCTACCATTATAATATCCTAATATAGTATTACTTCTAGAGACTCTAGTTGCAGAGAAGAGGAACCCCCTAAGCATTCTCTAAAAGCTCTGTTTATAATTACAAATGAAAATCAAAATAAGAGAGTTGTTGGAGAATAAATTTGCTCCAACAAGTTTGATTGGCCACAATTCTTTATTCTCTCTTGTTGGAGCGATTCCATTGTTCCAAGTATTCTCTTCCCCATCTCCTCCACTTCTCTCGTGCCATAAACCAATTGAAATTAAAAAATTAAAACAAATTTGATAAACAAAATATAAAACCAAACTACTTCTCAACAAATTGTTAAAAATGAAAATAAATTAGAATCCAAACAAAAATTAGGATTTGATTTCTTCTCTTAGGTTTGATTTTATTTTGAGTAATGTTGGAGGAGGAATTAGTAACAATATTTCTCCCAGGCTAATTAATTTTTCCCAAATTAATTTTGGAAAAAACTAATTTTTGGTTGAAAATTCATCACTTTGTCTTTTGCTACACTTACGCATAACTAAATGATGAAATTTTCTAAAATTGAGTATCCCAGATTATTTTTATTTGTCTTAGATTTGTGATGAGCTATTGTGAGCTTCATTTGGTTGAGTAAATCTCTAGATATGCCTCTCTAAAGATGAGGTGCCAAAATAATCTGAATTCTAGTAAGATGCATGCCTAGGCTAAAATTAAAAAAAAAATATTAAAAATATAGTTATAATTAACTATACAACTAAAAATAATTAATTTATAATTAATTATAATTTCTTAATTCAATTATATACATATTAACTCAATGTAAAAATTAAATAAATAAATAAATTAGATTAATTACAAATTGATTGAATTATATATAAAACTAAGTTATCTAAAATTAAAATATGGAAAAATTATGAGACACTTAACCAAAAGAAAATAAAAGGTGATTTAGCCAAAATCTATGTAAAGGGTCCCCATTTTTCAAAATAAATAAGTTAAAAAAAATGGGGGTGGTGAGTTTTCACCTCAACATGGTGGCATGGATTTTGTCAGATTTTGACAGTGGTTTTAGCCTTACCTTTCCATTTCCAGATAGCCATGGTATGATGGGAATTATTTTTGGTTGAGCTTTGGATTGTCGGAAGGTCTTGGATCCAGGTGAGGTTGTATTAGGAAAATACCAAGGGTTGGGGTTGGAGATGGTTTTCTCTGGGAAGCCCTCAACAGGTGGGTGGAGAGAGGAAAATTCCTTAATGGATGGTGAAGAAATACTAAGGAAACCAAGCTTGGTTTGGTTTCATGATCTCATAAATGATTTAGGTGAGATCACGGTATGGTGAGGGTGGATGTGGTTTAAACTATGGATTCCCTTAGTTTTCATAGATTGTTTTATCCCATGAGAGCAGACATTAGTGCTTGGAATTTGGCACGGGGGTGATTGGTTGAAAGAAATATTTGGTTCAACAGAATCTCTGGTCGGGTGGTACTTGGAAGTCCCAAACCTAGTTGGATTTTTAATATGGTTAATAAGAGTTAATTTTTTGTTTCTTTTAATGAGTAAATGTACTTGTTGTTTTATGGATTAATGGTTTTTTTATCATTGGTATTTATCTGGTTATATCCTGGTTATAAGCATGGTTATTTGAAAGATCTCAGTATGGATCTTATCACATTTTAATTAATGAATGCCTAGTTCATGAATGTATTACCTAATTGGTTGTTATGACAACTATTGTGAGAAGGCATTGGTCCTTATTGTTAAATCTCAAATAATTTTTCATATCCTTATGTTCCAATATGCATTCTTGACCTGCAGGTTTCATGTTTACCATGTGTTTAACAAAATGTTAGTCCTAGTTGGGAAGGGTCAAGTCAAGTCCTAGTTCAATTTTTGTTTTATAATATTTGTTTCTATGTCACTCCTCATTTCTAAAAGTTTCACTGAGTTTTAGGTAGAGTTATGAGTCCTATCCCTGAAAAAGTGGCTCAGAATTCAAGGTCGTTGGCATATAATTGGATGGAAAATTCCACAGTCATTGGAAGGAAGGCCTATGGGAATGACTAGAGGCCTACAGTCGCTTGCATACCTTGGAAAGAGAGAGATTGATGCTCTAAGATAGATAAAATAGACTTATCTCATGGGTTGGACACTTGGAGGGGGTTGGGTTGATCGTGGAGGTATTGTAGCACCTGATGGAAGTCAGTAGGTTCTTAAGTTTTAAATTCCATTTCCTTATGGTCATATAGGAGGTTAAGCCTTATCATTGTAAACCTTAACTCATGTTTACCCCTGGCAAGTCGATGAAAGCAGGTAAATGTGGGAGGAGTGGGTTAGAGGGTGGTATGAGAGCAGGTTGACCTATCTTTGGGTAGACTTTGATATTGTCAAGGTTATGGTTTTCATGCATGGGGGTCATCATATAAAATTGGTATGGTCATGCATAATGTTGATTAATTTATTTGATTATGATTATGTATATATTAGTATGATGCATGCTAATTTGGAATGATGTTGTAGATAAGATAAGCCTCCCTTGAACATCAATGAGGTATGGATTTGATTTTGGTATATATTTTCTTTATTTGAAATGGTATACTTATAGGAAGAAGAAAAGAAAATATGACGAGAAAAATGGTATACTACAGTTCCCGTGACTCTCCCTATAGATTAGATGGGCGACAAGAAGATGATTATTCTCCCGGTATAACATATACATTGAGGAGCTTGAGGGAAGAGATTATAAGTTGCAAATCATACAATGGCATGTTGGTCAAGTCTTATGAAAGGTTTGTAAGGGATCATGAGAAATAGGTAGAGGTTAATGGAGCGATTCTTCAGAGCTTGTCATAATTGTAGAGACATGGACAGTTCAGGATCAATCGAGAGAAGGAAAAGAAAACTAATGGAGACTATGGTAGCAGATCTTGGTCCAGATACAGGTTGGATATAGGGGGAAACATTCAGAGGTGGCAGATCACTAGATACTCCTAACAGGACTGGTATGTCTGGGAATTATTCTATTTCCTCATCCAGGAGACATTATCATCATCATCACAATCATCACCATCATCATCCTTATAGGAGGAGGGTGTATTTTCCTTAGGATATCAAGAAGGTCAAGACTATTACATTCGATGGAGATATGAATAAGTCAAAATAAGCAGAGGCATGGTTGCATGGGATGAAGAAATTCTTCAGATTGCATAGCTATTTAGAGAACATGAAATCTAAGATAGCCACATTCAGTCTTAAATGGAAAGTAGATATCTAGTGGGAAGATGTAAATAATGTCAAATTTTTTCGTGAATAAGACTTGATTTGGGATGAGTTCGAGAGGCTCTTCAAGAAGAAGTACCTATCAAAGAGGTACTATGATGACAGAGTGAAGGATTTTTATGAGTTGCAGATGGGTTCTATGACAAATGATGAGTATAATAGTAGGTTCTTGGAGTTTTTGAGGTATGTACCTTATCTCAAGAATGATAAGGTCAATATTTAGAGATGCTTCAGTGGATTTCCAGTAGCATATCGAGACCAGATTGAGTTTCATGAGCCTAGTTGGAGGAGGTCATCCAGAAGGTGAAGCATTGTTATCTGAAATAAAAGCGCAAAGATGAACCTAGGTGTGATTTGAAAGGAAATGAGAATGTTAAAGGGAAGTGGCCACCAAAGCGGGGAATACCTCAGGATACAGGTGAGAAAGAAAACATTGTTCCTTACAAGAATTTCAATGCAGTTGAGAAGGGACATGGGTCACAACAGAATAGAGGTGATGGTACGGGACCATTACAGTGTTGGATATGTCGCAAAGATCATCGCACGAAGGATTTTCCATTAGACCAAGGTGGTAGGCCTAATATTTGCAGTGCTCAGGAGTCATATAAAGTGGTGATGGTGGTCATAGCATTCCTTGTATTTATGTAGTTGTGGAAAAAAAGCAGGAAAATCATCAGGCTTCCATTATTGGGATGGAAGTTAAGATTTGTGGTCAAGTTGTTTCTATTTTGATTGATATTGGATCTAATTATATTTATGTTAATCCTGACCTGGTGGATAAGTGTGGCTTGAGAAAATAAGTGCATGCAGAGTCTTGGTTGGTGTGGTTGGCTACAAGTAATAAGAAGAGAGTTCATCATTGGGTAAGAGCTTGTGCAATCGAGCTGAATGGTATGCCTAAAACAACACATTAGAATGTATTGTAGTTAGGATCATATAGTATTATTTTAGGTATGTATTGAATGTATCTTCACAGGATCAAGGTATATTGCTATGAAAGGCTATTGAGAGTTTGGATGATAATGGGGAAAATATAATCTTGTAAGGAAAGAGGAATCCTACATCATTTATGATGATAAAAAATATGCAGGTTAAGTGCAGTTGTAGGAAGGGGTGTGTGATGTTTATAGTTGATATCTCTAGTGACAAGGGTAAGGATGTTGAGGATGCAGAAATATTCAAAAGGTACCATGTATTGCAGTAGTTTTAGGATGTGTTTCTAGCAGAGATTCCATAGTTTCCTCGTCATAGGGAAGTGGAATTTTCTATTGAGTTGGTACCAAGGGAAACACCAACATCAAAGGAACCTTACAATATGGGCACACAAAAGTTAGTGGAATTTAATTTGCATCTAAAGGAAATGCTTTGTATGGGATACATTAGGCCAAGTGTATCACCTTGCATGCACCCGTATTTTTCGTGAAGAAGAAGGATGGTACTCTCAGATTGTGCATCGATTACAGGCAACTGAAAATGGTGATGATCAATAACAAGTACCCATTGTCAAGGATTGATGACTTGTTTGATCAGTTGAAGGGAGAAACAATGTTCTCAAAGATTTACTTGAGATCAAGATACCATTAGGTACACATTAAATAAAAGGACATATACAAGGTTGATTTTAGGACCAAGTATTGGCATTATGAGTTTGTTGTAGCTCCTTTTGGTTTGACTAATTTCCCAACTAATTTTATGTGCTTAATGAATAGTGTGTTGTGTCCTTATCTGGACAAGTTTTTTATTGTATTCATTGATGATATATTGATTTATTATAAGAATGAGGAAGACAATTTTGAACATTAGTAGTGGTGTTGAGATTTATAAGAGAGAATCAGTTGTATTCCAATATTAGTAAATGCAGCTTCTTTAAGACAGAGGTACATTGCTTGGGACATGTTGTTTCCAAGGGAGGCATAGCATTAAATATAGAAAATATAAAAATTATCATGGAATGGGAAGCTCCTAGAAATGTGGTTGAAGTCAGATCATTTATGGGGTTAGCGGGTTACTATAGGAGGTTCATCAATAAATTCTCATGCATTTCATATCCTATTACATCATTACAGAGAAAGGGTAAGAAGCTTGAATGGATAGAGGAATGTGTAGCGAGTTTTGAACAATTAAATAGATTATATATATATATATATATATATATATATATATATATATATATATATATATATATATATATATATATATATACCATGTAGTCAATCTAGTTAATGAATATTGATATAATAAAGAGGTGGATGGATGATATTTCATATCGATCAAATATTTTTCATTGTGATCTGAGTTTAGATTAATATAAAACCAAATCTTGTATATTTTTTCTTTTTATTTAAAAAAAAATCAAAAATCCTATTTAATCTTGTTAACCATGCAAAAATTTTAGTCAATGAATATTGATATAATAAAGAGGTGGATGGAAAATATTTCATATCGATCAAATATTTTTCATTGTGCTCCAAGTTTAGATTAATCTAAAACCCAAACTTGTATATTTTTCCTTTTTATTTTAAAACAATAAAAAATCCTATTTAGTCTTGTCAGAATTCCTTTCTACATTTCCAAAGGTGATGAAGAAACTCACGAAAATTGTGCATTTCCTACAACAAGAAATTCAAGAAATTTTTGGGGATGTTGTCATTGCAAGCAAGAATTTTTTGAACAAGGATAGTTCACCTGAAAGTTTGCAGAGGTTGGATAAAGTTGGCTTGTCCTTACACTATGAAAATGTTTTCAATCAAACTTTGTGATTATGTGTTGTCCCTACAAACACTAAATATAGCTTGTATCAAATATTCCCACCAAGTATAAAGTCAATTTTACCTGTTGACTCAGAGAATTTCTTTGAAGATATTAAAATTATAGTTGTGCTGTCTTTGGGTTCCCAATTGAAAAATTGTAAGGGTTAGGGGTGAAAATATGAATTTGGGTTACACTTTTTTCC